>JAPYZH010000369.1:0-129403 GCA_030523085.1 Meteorus colon
TTTCCTACTGTCTTCTCTCCTTTCTCCTTTTTCCTTTCAAAAGTCTTTGTCTTCTAGCGTTCAATTGACCTCCGATTTTTTAACACCAATTATGGTTGTGTAGTGGATAAACTTTTTCCTTCTCACTTCTGAATCCATCATTGCTTTACCGATTGGGTGTGGCAATCGTATGGACCTATTCATTATTGCTATATCTGTCCTACATTGTTCATTGATGTTGCCGTCAAATAACAGGGAATTAAACCAACATAGAAATGTAGAATATTATTCGTTGTTAGTCTTTTTGTCTTGGGTGAGTTCAAAATTTTGTTGCATAAATTATCTCCTTCATTGGACTCATCGGATGAAATATGTGGATCAACGTCAATAGTAGGAAAGTGAAGACGATTGCGAGTTGACAAGGTTTGGGTCCCAAAGTGGTGGATTTGCACCCCAGGGGTTATTTGGATTTGGTTATCCTTCGCCCCAAACCCATGAAATGTAAGACATTCGTGGTATGAGTATGTACACTATATGCCGTAATATACACATATGATCATTCATCTATACATAGAAATACAACGTAATGCTCGTTTTTATTAACACCCCGCGGAGTTTCACCGCGGGAAAACACAGTATGATATGGTACAACTCCGTTGATCATTTGCCAACTTCACCCACTTGTGAAATCTCTACATACAAATAAGTCCAGTTTATGTTTGTATGTAGTTGAGAAGCAGCACAAGTTATGATACGATAATCTATGTGAATACATAAACGGAGTTTACCCCGATGAAAAAAATGTTTTCATTATGAATATGCTATTCATACATGACTTCTACACTTGCCTTGACGCTCATGATGTGATAAAACGCGAATGAACGATAACAACTGGTGTAAGAAGAAGTTTTAGAAGGGAAAAAGGAATAATCGCCATAAGGAGGCCGTATATCTGTTTTAGAGGCCACGAGAATGGCGCGTCGGAAATGATATCCACTCATTTTCGATATGTGCTGAAACAGATCTATATGAAAATTGTTATATAAGCGGACTGTGTCCTAATTGCCTTAATTATTGGAGAGTTCGAAAAGAGAAAAGTTGGTAAAAATGGAACCAATTGTGCGTTTGCTTGCTGCAGTTTTTGTCAAATGTATACCACATGTGGAATCACCATACAGTACTTTATATAAGCAGCAGGAGAGAAGGAGATGATATGAGGGGAAAAACAATAAAAAGGGAAAAAGTAACGATACATAAATAAATTCAAGTTACATAAATGAAAAGTCAACCAAATTATTTCAAAATAACTTTTGTTCACAATGTCTCCATATAATATTCATTATGTCCCAATGAAATGTACAATGACGATAAGTTAACGGAGATTTCCGTATATAAAGAGGACTAAGGGATGTAAAAAGAGAAAGACATGGTGGTGTAACGGTGGGAGAATAGAACTTTGATATCCAGGAGCGGTCACAGGAGAGGGCGCAGTAGCCCTGCGACCATCAGAGCAACAACACGCTTCTCGTGAGAAAGGATAAGTATGTGTAAGAGTAGTGAAGATTGTGATGACAGTGGTGGTGATGGTGATGATGGTGGTGGTGACAATGATCGTGGTGACGATGATTATGATAATGATGATGATGATGATGATTGTAATGTTAATGTTTTTTTTTTGTAAGAGTTGGAAAATCTTGAATGAGACATAATGGTGACAGTGGATAGTGTCAGATTTTTACTGACGAAAAAACCGATGCCTCTAATTCTTTCGCTGAAACCTACCGAAAATCGTTTCCGCATTACTTCAGTATGCTCGCTGTCTACGTGAGGGCGCAGTAGCCCCGCGACCATCAGAGCAACAATACGCTTCTCGCGAGAAAGGATGAGTATGTGTACGGGTGGTGAAGGTCGTGATGGTAGTGGTGGGAAAGGCGCAAGCGACTGAGCTTTCACGTGACGGCTTGAATAGGGGAATGGTGAAGGGGTCTGATATCGAGGGGCAGGGCTAAGCGGGCGACGGCGGAGAGGGCGCAGTGGCCCCGCGACCATCAAACCAACAACACCCAGGGTACCCCGTTTTCTTGTCGTCGTCGTTGTCGTCGTCGTTGTCGTCGTCGTTGTCGTTATCGTCGTTGTGGTCGTGGTAGTCGTGGTGGTGGTCGTTGTTGTGCTAGCGCATGATCTGTCGAATGAATTTTGCGCCACAAGTGTAACAATTATCGCAATGATTGACGGTCGCAACATGAACAATTTCAAACTGTCACCGACTCTTCTAAATAGGAAGGCCTCCTGGAGTAACCTCGATTCATACCACAAAGTGGTCTTTGCCTATGTATTTGAATATAAATATTTGTGTGTGTATGTATATACATATATTATATATATATATTTAAATCTAAACTCAGCGATGTTCATAAGATGAAGAATCAGCAGGTGAATTCACCAATTGTACACGTACAGCAACGTCTCCGACTCTGTCACCAGGTAATTTCACATGAGATTGTTTTAACTACCCTTTTCTCGTTTGAATTAGCGAATACTCTAATCATTTTCCATTTTGCTACAAGTTCAGACAACAGTAAAGCCGGATAATTCCTCAGTTCCTTAGGAAGAGTTTTTTTCAAAATACTATCTCCGGTGGAATGAAATGTAAACATTTGTAATTAATTTGATTCGTCCCGTAAGTCTTTATGGCGTCGTATTGTTCCATAAATTTTTCATGAAACCCGAAAATAATCCACCGAGCATAAGTATAAAAAACTGGCATATCGTGGGCAGTATCGTCATGATTTAACGACTCAATGACATATGACATTATACGAAAGTTTCACAAGGTTTTCAATGCTGCTGCAGATTTGTAATGTAAAATAGTGGCCGTCCAAAAGATTGAACGACACATGTATCTCCAATCACATTAATACAGCGGCCAGTCGTTTCGTTATTGCATGAAAAAAAAAAAAAAAAAAAAGAAAATTCTATACGAAAATAGTAGTGGCGAATTTAAATACTGATTGTCCTTGACTTGCTGCAATTTTTCCCAGTCGCATTATGTTGTTTTATCAGTAAAGTTCACTATTGTCATGACTACCGAGATGTACATAGAACCAGTTAGTAATTGCGTTGATTTATTTTCACTTTCTGCGTCCTATCACACAAATAAATTCATTTCTTTTCTGTTTTGTAGCAAATAAATGAAATATTTTCGCATTGTGTTGAACAATCTTGGCAGGGTAATTTCAAAATCATAAGCGTAATTTCATTTGAACGCATGCAATACAGGTATTAAAACAAAAACGGGCTACAGAAATTCTCGTTTCCGAAATTTAATAATGAAAATCAATATAGAGATACGTAAATTTTATTCTTCTGTTCTAGATACCAATCTCGAAAAATGGCACAGCTACGAGCGCGCACCAGGCACCGAATGGATCTCATGAATGGAATGTGGTCTTAAAACACATACATACATATATATTAGGATCAATGAGGTGTTGCGAGCGTGTGTCGACGTACGGAGGTCATCATCCATAACGCCACGTGGATTCTTGACCGTATCATAAGGACGATTCAGGACGAATCTTCTGAGCTTCAACTTTGAGCAGGAAAGTACTTCAAATACCTCGAAATTCAGATCCTAAATCCATCTTTCCATCCGTTCATTTTAGCCCTCCCGATTCTATCACATGTATAAACGAATACGCATTTTGGAAAAACGAATAATACGAAATAACTACAATTCTTGATTACAGAATCATTATAGGTATTTGAATAATTTTTTAACATGCATCTCGTGCTATTCTTCATGACAATACAAAATATCTGCTCAGTGCATAATTAGATTTCTACCACGCCCGATTGCACACACCCACACACACATACATATGTATTCGCACACCCTCTGTGACGTAACTCCGGGGTGTTTCTTCCACCTTTGATCAACACAACATCCCTTATTCATTACAACATTTCTTCCTTTATCCTATTAAATGCCGCCAATAACTCATTCATTTATCAAAAGGATAAATTGCAGCAATTACCATCGTAAAGAAGCCCTTCCATTCCAAATATTGATACCAACATAACTTGTCTATTGAAACAGAATCAATTGACTTTGAAGCTACAATTTGTACTTTGTAATTTTTCCTTTTAATTCATTTATTTATTTTTCTTTTCTTTTTTCGAGAAAGAGAGAATGTGTAACATGAAATGAAATGATATCAGAGGGGCCGAATGTTCTACTTGATTATGCCAAAGTCCATGGTAGGATAATAGGGGTTACATGAGCTCTGGGGGTGCTTCCCGTGTGTCAGCTGCTCTCTCGGGAATCGCACACATATACGCAGACACTGGCGCGTGCATCGTTTTGTCTCACAGAGGGATATATTCCAATGGTTGGATTTCACCCCTACGAGGAATAAGCAATAAGTTACGATGAGTGTGCGACGAAGAGAATAAAGGAAAACGCGGACTGTGAAGGGAAACAGAGCAAACCTCGTTCCCCCTCCAAGCATTTATATACATACATGTAGCATTTGAGCACGCGTGACGTTCGGTTTTTGGGCATACGCCGCAATGCATTGTATCATCTGCATCCTGCATCCCTCAGGCCGTCACCCCTCACGGGCACACGCGCACATGGCCGTTTATCCGTTCTACCTCGAATTTTCTCATCCTTCAACGGGCTGAATTTCGCCAGCCTACGTTCTCCATACTCATCAAGTTTAAAGACCAACGAGACTGTAGGCAACGTGTAATCAACGCCGGTTACTCGACAACTCACTCATAATTTATTGCTTTGAGTTTCTATCTCATCAAATCTCGTGATAAAAGTAAGAGACGAGTAATGAAGGCGGCATAAGGTGATATAACATGTGCTGTAAATATTTGTAATATTGTGTTTGTTTTTCGTTCAGCTCGACATGAAGTGTATTAGCGTGAGATAATGCCATTTTCTAGTAATAATGATTGTCAACTACCAGCATCAACAATCAAGGAGAGTGTGGATGATGTACAAGTGAAAACAGAACGAGAATTAGCAGAAGTATCAAAAATGCGTCTACGCTCCTTGCGTTCACAGCGGGCTTCCATGTGCCAAGTTCAAACAATTCATAAGGCACGCGGTGAATGCTAAGAGCGGACCATAATCGACCATGGATAATAAACACTAAATCATTATTTTCATAAGCATATTTATTTTCAGAACCATCGCAATGAATTACTGTATATGTCAAATTATTCGAAATTAATATTGCATCAATAATAATTCTTCTTTTCTTGCATGGTACAAATAAATTAGTTCATCGTGATATCGCTATTTCGCATGTATTTTTTTTGCCAGTGATACGATATTTTCTATGATAAATTTCTGTATATTATATCTATAGATGCTATATTAGTTTTTAATAAAGTATCACCGTCATGAGTTATTGTTCATTTTTTACAATTTCTTTGCTGTGGTGTATGATATAGTGGGTAATGGGAGAAAAGTGACAAAGCCCTTAAAAGGCCGAAGAAGAACCCGGAATTCCCATAATGGAAATTGGGGAATTCCCGGGTGAATATGAACCTTGTATCGACCCTGTGAGCATCACGAGAATACGAAGCACAGAAAGAGAGTCAGATGGAGAGGGGGAAATTCATAGGGGGATAGAACGCTCGGAGTGGTGGGTGTTTCAGGGTGGACGTTCGTTGCTCGGCAACCCCCACTCATGGACCATTCCTGCACCTCCACCTTTGAGACATACTTCATGCGTATATTCTCCTCCATTATTTAAAATCTTGATGCTCAACCAACATCTCTTCTGTACACTTGAACATGAAGAACATTCTCTTTTTTCGGCATCATCATTATTTTCTATTACTACTCCCGATCCTTATTCTCTTAACATTATCTTTGCTTCGCTTTCTGTCCCATATGACTAAAGTCTTGTATCGATCAGTATTCTGTTATCATATATGAATAAATTTAGTGCCAAAGTATCATTTCGAACTATAGTGTTATTCATTTGAAAGTTAATATACCGATGATAATATTTCACAGACAGATATTCCCTGCACAGAAAAATGATCGCAATAAGTTCAATCATGAGGTGTATACTGTACCCATACCATCATATTCTTCGTTTATGAACAACTGAGATTTTCACAATATCATAATGAATTATTTTTGATTGAAAAATGGTGACGGTTGTATACGTCACTGTATAACAATGATGATGAGATAAACGAATAAGGTCCAAAGATACAGGAAGAAAAAGAGCGAGCGCGTGGACACAAGAGAATAATGAGCGAGGTAAAGCGAGCAATATGAGGTGGCAAAGCCCGAGATACGGAATAGAAGAGAGATCAATACAACGTCGCTAGGCAACGAGCCTCCGGCGATCTCGGTCCGAGCAGACAGGGTGTCGCCACTATCCTGAACCTGGTCGCCCTTTATATCTCTCATACCACTTCTTTCTATCCCTTCGATTAAAATGCAGCTCTATACGCCTCCATCCCCTTTACCCTATTTCTCGTGTTTCTAAACCCTGCTCCTTCATTTGTCTGTTGTGTGTTGGATGTTGGACGATGAAATTATTACTATATATAATACACGCCTCGCATCTAGACAAGATGTCTTGTTCGCCGAGAAACCTCAGGTCAATATCAATGTTACCTGACATTAATGTTGGCACACTATCGTCAAATATTGGAGATATTTCTTGTTCATTATTTCTCGGTTTCTCATGGGTGCCCTACCTTTTGTTCAATTATTTCATTGGGATAGTTGACAAATCATGGCTACCCCGCGTAATATCCAGTGACGCTGAGGCTTATCTGTGGGTAACCACATGGCGATAACAAAATTTGTTGAATGACCTGTTGTTGATAGAATGCCGTGCCGCGCGATCGTTTTGTACACTGGACAAATATAAATTTCTTTCTTCACCAAACTTTTATTCATCATTGGTACGAGCCACAGCTGTAAATTATAATTACCATTTATCATTATTAATAATCAATATAAAATCTCTCTTTGGTTCATCTTGATTGACTTACATACGGTGCTATGTCATAAAGAACTTTGAGAGATGATTCAGTGAGCATCATACTATTTATATCGAATCTTGCACCGTCTAAAAATAATCCGTAGACATAAACACCATCCACCGGTGGTGATTTGAAACTTGTATCTCTCAGTGGAACGAAATCAAACACCATTAGATCAATGGATATTGAGTATTTTCTCGCATAATTCTGTCGGACACCAGTGAGGAATGCTTGAGGGAAGGAAAAACCCGAAAACCAAAAGGCCGTTGGCGGCCCGTTTTGGAACCATTCCTGTAATGGCAATTGTATTTCATATAATTTAGAGATTAATTTGAAATTGAGAGTTACTCACTTCGAAAAATTTTAAACGTTGTATGAAGTCTTGAATGTAACTGCCTAAAGGTTTCAACGATGGATATGAATGTTTTTTCCATGAAATTGGGATTTTTCCAGCGTTCATCGACCCAAACACTTGTTCAAGTTCGGAATTCATTACGATCAAGCCTAATGAAAGTAATGTAAAAACAAAGGTAGCTCATTATGTTTCGCTCATCAAAATATCCTCAAGAGAGAATTTATCGATTACCTTTGATCGCTTTCTGAACATTTATTAAGCTACTTCTGATCGATTGGAGTAACTCATTGAATCGTTCCATTTCTTGCACTAATACCGTATTCATACTCTGTTCATGCAGTGTCGGGTATTTACATTGTACCTGAATCAAATCAAAGTCCTCGGGTAGTTTTGATAGTATATTGTTGGTTATATCAAGAACAATTGCGTCAAGAGATTCTTCGTCCTTTTGAGACACCCATGATGAATCCTTACAATTAATAAAGCCATAAATATATTAGTATGCTGATATCACAAACTATACTTTCGATTCCCATAACTTTCTCCCGGAAACTTTCATGAAGCTTCGAAAATTTGACTATATTATTGATTATGAACTAATATAATATCTGAAATATTGAGAGATATTTTGTAAATTCCTAAGAAACTTACTTCGAACTCCTGGCAACGCAACAGTAATTCCAAATAAATGAAAAATATGATATATAACGTGAATAAGATGTTGCTATCAAGAAATATTATATTCATTTTTGAGTTACCTGGGTAGACAAAATTGATGACAACATCAAATCTGCTTCCCGCTGATCTTTAACAATATCAGCATTGGTATTCATGCCGAAGATATTCGGCTTCGCGACCATTGGTAACTTTCGCACGTATGAGAGAAATTCGTTGTGATCTGATGCGGGTGGAACGTAATATTCACCAGACGAATCAAAGCGATAGTTCGTATCTTCGGTTGCCGCTTTACAATAATAAACTTCGAGAATTGTGTTCAATGTTCGACGATCCCATTCATCTGTCACTCCACCACCGTAATTACACTCACCTATGATAAATTTTTGTATTGCCGCGCAACTAATTTTCAAAAAGGCAAAACATGCACCTTACTCCAAATGTGGAGAAGACTTACCAGTAAGATACCTCAACGCATCGTACTGCACGTCCTCATATTGATCCAAAAAGATTTTGAGTTGAAGGACACTAATTCTGAGGTCAGTCTCATTAAAGTCATATGGATTATTCCAGCCAATTGAGCCAAATTTTCTTCTCTCTTGAATGACAGCATGGAAGAAACATAATGAGAATAGCATTCTTTTGAATACATTTTTTTGCTTGGATGAACTGAAAAATTCTGGATCTGATACGGGATCCTGGAATGTTTTGAAAGAAGTTTGGTAGTTGATGATATAACTTTGGACCCCATTGTCCTTGAAATCACATATTTGATGCATTTTTTTTTTCTCTTTAAATTCATGTATTTGTCTTGCAAACTATCGAACGAACCTGATGAAGCAATCTGATTACATTCGAACGCAACCCTTTTGGTGGTTCATTCGTCATCTTGATGCCATTTTGAAGCACGCTGATTGGAAAATATTCTGAGGGGTAACTTGTTAACCATAACCGAAAATCCGGATGAACAGTTTCTGGCGAAAAACTTTCACAAATCTGAAAATTCAAATGGGGAAGGAAATAATATATGAATAGCTTTCTATCTCAATGTGAGAGCAAGAGTGAATGTTTGTGTATTTACCTTTTCTAAAGTTGGCATCCAACTTTTGGCAAGATGACAATTTTGTAAAATAATCCATGTACCATTTTTCACACCTTCTTCAATCAAATTAGCAGCTACTTCACCCTGACCTTGCCCCAACGATAGAGAAAGAAGCCTGGAAGTCCCAAATCCCTGATCATCGGCGAATTTCAACAATATTGTTGTCGGGTCTGCACCCGGACTCAACACGAAAATTAGGGGACTACAGCAAAACGAATCAACGAAAGATGAAGCTAGATCAAATGCTGGTAGTTCAATGTACTTCTTCCCTAATTGTTCTGTAGTATATAAATAAATTTGTTAATGAAATTCATAGTGCCATACGAAATTAATTATTCCTAACCAAAATATTAACCTCTGGTGATTATAGATTACCTTCGACAAAGAGTTGAACTGCGGGCACGATTTTATCAGGCCGAAGACAACGCAAAATTAATAATTTCTCGAAGCGGGTGAGTTTATCAAATGGTTGAGGATAAGTCTGTGATTGTGGCTCATAACTATCAAGTATGTCTTTCCATCTTGTTATATTTTTCACAAAATGGTCCTTAATGCCCTAAAAATAGATCACTTTGAATATCATATATCTATTATAATGTTGGATCAGATTCAATTATTTATCATACTTACTGCAAATCCAGTTACAGAATTGAGTCGACAGAGCTCATCCCAACATGTAATTGTCAGCCACTTAGTAGGTTTCTCATCAGGATTTTCTAAGCCCACACCACCCGTTAGAAAAAACTTCCACTGGACATCCGATAATTTCGCCGTCTTAACTGATAATAATAGTGCAAACAGAAGTTTATCTTTCTCGAATAATGAACGACAAATATTCCTGTATAAGGAATAAGTGAAAGCTCTTGTTAGGTCTTCCAAACGCTGACTGAGGTTTTTTACGGGTATAATGTTGTCTATTGTTGATTTGAGAAGTTTGACGAACCACACAAGCGAATATTGATACATTGGATCAATATTCGCAAGAACAACTACAAAGAAAAATGTATTAAATCAAGATATCAGAGACTGTATGTGACTGTTCGGTATTCAAATGCCAATACCAATCGTGAAAAAGAGTATTGTGCTGTGAGTAGCTATTGGAGTGTATTCGCGTCTTGCATCATCAATGGACATCTCTGTAGACTCGGCAGCAGCTTGTTTCGTTTCAATTTCATTCGCCAGTATTTTAGAGCTACTTAAAATAGAAATAGCTGTTTGATCTTCGAGAATATTTTCTTTTGATCCCGATAACACCTCGAGAATTGTGTCTTCAATCTCCTTTAACATTCTACAATAGGTAATACTCGAATAATTGGAGTATGCATAATTGATATTGTATTACAATATGTATGTATATACTTTTTATTGGCAGCCCCCTGGATAATCAATTGATTTTTTTCTAGCTCCAATTCCGGTCGTTCTTTGGCAACGACAGTACCCAATAGTTGATCCTCCAAGCCAGCAGGTATCATCATGAAATTTAAAAGTGTCACCGCCACTAAAATTTCTGGTAAATAATGTGGGTTGCGAAGTTTAGTCGTGATGTAAAACCGAAATTTGACATTGTACTCAACAACAGAATCACCAAACTTGATGCACAATACCCCAGCTGATTTGAAGATTTGTTTTAAAAGTAGTGGTGCTAAAACAGCATCTATTTCTTCACTAACATTCTCTAGTAGTACAGGTTGGCCAAATTGAATGGCGTTTTCTAAAATTCTCATATAATTTTGATTCTGACTCGAGCGAATAACATGAATTGCTGACTCTTTCTCCATATTCTTGATCCATTTATTTGCTTGACCTTCAGGATCAATCATCAATGGCCACCTCCGCGACTTCGAGACAATAATTGCATTCTCAATAGAGAATAGGTCACTGGGCAATCCAAAAATATTCCAAGATCTAATTGAAACTGGATCACCAAGTGCTTCAATCATCTGGAAGTTTGAAGAGCAATAAACATTGCTTTGTTTACATAGTTTAACCCAATTATCGATTTGGCCTCGTCGATATTCCAATGTAAATACTCCAAGGTACGCCACGACACCCGATCCAATGAGGATATCACCGGTAAGTTTGAAATATTGTTCCCCAAGAATTTTAGCAGCATCACTCCATCTATTATATTCACCACCAAGTCTGCTAATGAGTTCTTCAGCTCTCTCTAGCTTTTGCTTACACTCATTGACTTCATTAGTCATTGCTTGATATTCTGTTTTCCTTTGCGCCAGTATGTTCATCAATCGCTCTAATTTCTGTTGAACTTCCTTTAACTGTACCCGTTTTACTTCTAATGCGGCCATCGCATCATCATATTCTGCTTCAGATACGATTAACGCTTTTTTTTTCGGTACCACTACTTTCGTAACTTTATCGTATTCTGACAGTGCAATCACCCATTTGCAGAGACCCTCGCATGCCGTTGAGACATACTTAATCTTTTCAGGATCAAAATTTGAATTTATCAATATGGTTGTACGAATTCTCAACATGATCCGTTCAGGAATGTTATCCCTGTCGAAAAATGACAATGACTCCAAGAATTTCATGTCGTTGAAGACACGCAGAGAGGCTTTCCAGTAATCTTCAACAATTTTTCCATTTTCGCCCTGGATACGATCAGGTTTTACATCTTTGAGGACGCAAATAGCCTCCATGACTAATTTCACACCTGCTGGTGGATTTTTCATTGCCTTCACGAGTTGGATATCTTGAGGAGTCAATGTATTCAATGCCATATGTGCTGCATCGAGAATCGGCATCACCATTTCCAATTTAGCATTGCACTCACGTCGTATTTCTTCTGCGGCTGCTGCAACCATCTGCAATACAACACAATTATTAGCCATACGAATTTGCACTAGTGAAATGATATTATTACTGAACATTATACCATCGCTGCTTGTTCATCAACTTGGACTATTTTTTCAATGGCGGCGATATCTTCACGTTCCTTTTCTATATTTTCCACCATCTTTTCTAAATCTTTCGCGGCATCGACTAGTTTTGGCTGGAATGTAAGCAAACTTCTTCGCATTTTCTCGATCTGTTTATGCGTGGAATCAAGTTGTGATAATCCTACTTCGTACCGGTGTTTAGCCATCACTATCTCCAGACGTTTTTGGGCCATGAGATTTTTGAATATGTTTATCAACTCAAGATACGATGTAGGAGTGACATAGTTATATCTGTAAACGAAAATTCGTACACCAGTGATATGATTTAGAAGTACTGTACGAACAAAGCAGAAGAAAAAAACCTCTTAGCTCGTTGAAAAAATTGCATGGACAAATCATGTGTTGATGTATGAAAATGTTGACACATCTTAATACAGGCAATGCGTTCTTGATCAGAGAGATCAACTTCTTCCAAAAATTGGCTGGCAACGGCTAATAATGCATCCGCCGGCCAAGGATGAAACCAATCAATTGTGCAACAGTTAACCAATGCCGGGAACTTTTTGATACGCGTTCGAAAACTATTGCCCATCGGTGACATTGCGATAACTAAATGTAATTGTTCACGAACCATTTGAACAGAGTAATTGAATAGCGCAACAGGACTTCCATCAGTTTGCAACGATTTATTCCTTTGTCTATCCAAAGCTTGCATTTTTTCGCATAATTCTGCTTTTTCATCTGATTTGAACAGATTAGGTACTTCGCCAGAGTTCATTAAATTACTTATGTCTTCCAGAAAGGATTCTGCTTTAATCTGAATGTCAGCGAGGAAAAATGCCGTATGATGATCGGTTAATATGCTTTTACGAAGGATATTCTTTAAGTCTTCGTGCCATTCGTGAACACCATATTCCCGACTTATTTCCACCTGAAATAACTCATAATCCGAAATATGAGATGCTAATCGAGTTAATGATTGCCTTCCTGATCCACCAACTCCCACCAACAAGCCGTGGCTTCGTGGTTGCATCAATATTCGACAGATTTTGGACAGATGTTCTACTGCAAATCTGATAATGTTAAATATGTTTATTAGTTTATGAGGGGACTCGTCTGTAGATGTGTAGTCGTAAATATACCTGAAGAGAACCAAATTCATTGGTTTTTCCGATACTGAATTCAGTTCGGTTAAATATTCAACTACAATTTTGGTAAGATGATCTAAGTCATGAACTTCCACATATAGTTTCTTGTCTTCCAATGGTCGTTGGAAATCGCAATACACCAAGTTCCTCATATGAGTCTCAGTTATCTTGATATAAGACAAGAATGGAATATACTCAATGGTATTCAAACTGCCATGAGAATGTGGATTACTTACCGGTTCATTGGACTCATTGATAAAATCTTGAAATAAAATTTGAATATCTTCATCCATACGGTTGAATAGTGTTTTTTTGATCTGCTCTACTAACCAGGCCGCATCCATCTCGTCCACTAATCGATCACCGAAAACCCGAAGTATTTCATGAACCCATAATCTTCTCAGAGAAACCTAATTAAGAGTGAATTGGTACAGAATTCAACCTAAATGACAAGAAACAGCGACGAAGTATACATACAATGTTCTCAATCGTCTCGGGCCGCGATAATAGGACACCTTGAATGACTCTAGCAAAGTCGCGTGAGTTGAACAAATAATGTGACTTTTTTGGTGTTGGTAATAAATGATTCAAACTTTCCTTGTAAATATCTAAAGTTCCCAAAACAATATCATCAATAGCCGTCACGAACAAATCATCGAAACCACGAGAGACGAGGTGCCATAGTAGGATTTTTCTGAAAATACTAATCATAACATCGTCCCCAAATTCACAAATGCCTAGCATGAAAAAATGTCTCTTGAATCTTGGTGTCACATCTTTCCCATTCGATGGAACATCCATCGCACAAATCAACTGCATATCCACGAGTTGGAATGGCACCAGTTCCTTCATATCATACCATGTACTATGATCAAGGAAGTGCCTAAGCAGTTCAATTGGTGGTTGCACACCATATTCGTCTTTCAAGGGCATCGAAACATCGTCAACAAAGATAACCCAGTGTTTTCCAGGCGGCGCACCGTATACGCCCCTCTTTCTTCTATCCATTTTATTCATAATCATTTCCTGGATTTGATTCGGTGTTGTTTGTGCGGTACACGTAATGAATAGGGGTTTGATAATTTTCGAATCTGTTCTTTTCAATAAATATTCCATAATGTAGACTGATTTTCCTGTTCCTGTTGGCCCAACCACAAGGACTGGTTTATGATTGTTGATCAACATTGAGAACAAATGAAAATATCTGATGGTTTCGGTTGTGTCAACGACAATCTGATGAGCAGGTATTTCTTTTGGTAATGGCGGGACGTTCCTCAGGTCTTGTGCCCATAATATCCATCGACCTTTATTCTCTCTAATAAATTTATAATCATACACGAGACCTGCACTAGGTATTATCGTAACATATGGTTTTTTCGGGTTCACAATATCTGCTGAGAGAACAAATCGTTGACGGATGTTTGTTGGAAGTTCATGTGCCATCAATGCCCTGAAAAGATCGCTAAACCACTCGCGATATGTTGATGCAAAAGTGCCACCCATTGCCCAAATGCATGAAAAGAAGAATGAACCCTAAAAATAATTTTATGATCATCGTCATTAAAATTATGGCACTCAGAATAGAAATTCGTTCACCTCAATTTGTGCTCGAAATTCCAGGTCTGAAATGTCCTTTAGAATTAATTCGTTTTTAAGATCTTCAAGAAAACAGTCCATCAGTTGCATTATTGAAGTGATGTGATTGGCTTCCGGTACATAGAGCATTTCCTTTAAGAGAACACAACTTGAAGATATGTATATATATATTTGCCGGTGTGGATATACAGTGGGAACAGTGGGAACAGATCGCGCTGGTTCCCACAGGATACTCAACACTGATACAGCATACCTTAGCGCCACATCGATGTATTAAATGTAGCAATGCTGGACAGAATCGGGAAAAAAGATTCTTCAGATGATTTTTAACATGCTCGGTCAATAGCTGTGGTAACATATTAACCCAGGAATCGAGAATAGGTTTCCATCCAAGCATTATCGGTTCCATATAAATCATTCCGCATCTGGATACGGTTGCTGGCGACGCAGCTTCGAGATCCATCGGCTCAAATATCAAATTAGTTTTCGATGCCAACTGAATGATTTCTCCTGACATCAGACAGAGTTTTCTATTATCATCCAACACTGTGTTCATGTTTTCAATCCAAACTGCATCCACAGGCCCGTCGAATATCAACCACTTTCGATTTTCATTCGTTGACATTGCAAAATTTCTATAACTTATTGCCAATATTCCGTCATTCCATTCATGAGATGCCAAATCAAATTGTCCATATAATTGTCCCAATGTCATAGACTTGGGATTGATCACAACAATTTCCACTTTGTTCTCATCCATCAAACCATAACTTTCAAGAAGCCCAAGTGATTCAGATAATACGTGATAGGCTGACGTTTTCCCACCGAAAGGAGGACCAACAACCATGAAGCCATGTCGGACGATCATCATTTCGTAGATTTGCTGTATCTTTTCAAGAAAAAAAGGCGTGCATTGAATATTCAATGTGTTGCATACTTGGCGTATGCATTCAATCAAATGATTGTAGTCTGGCTGCTTTGATTGGATATTTGGAAATAAATCAGAAACGATGCTTCGAAACAGAGGAATATCCCGACTGAGGAACTTGGGTAAATTGACATCTGTGATGCTCTTCAGAATCAGAACATCCTCAGATTCATTCGGATATTTCAGTTTCAAATTACCGGCAGCAATCAACACTGATTTTACGGCCCGCATGCCGTAATCATAGTGACACTGACAGCTCAATTGTTCGGAACAGAGCTTGTATGCTGTGACAATTTTCACAGCCAATGGTCGACCATTGTGAAACCCAAATGAATAGAGAGTGTTTTCAGCTATTAACGCGTAATCAGGGACCATCATTGCTACTGATCTGAATAATGCCTTCAAATTGTCGGGTAATTCTGAACGACCAGCATATCCAGGATTCATTGTAATGAATACAGCGCAATTAGGATTCACAAGAATTTCTGTGCCTTCAAACATGATTTTTTCAGCACTCGAATGAATGCCTCTTTGAATTGTTAGAATTTGTTGAGCAACAACAGACAGAACTCCAAGATCAATTCGATTGAATTCATCGAAACATGACCATGCCCCGCAACATGCTATGCCTTTCAAAAACTTTCCCAATGCCTTGTAATCCAGTCCGTCAGAACAGTTGAACACAACGCATTGTTTTGCTATTGTTTTCGCCAGATCTTTTGTTGTCTCAGTTTTTCCAGTGCCAGCCGGACCTTCAGGTGCACCGCCCAAATGGAGACTCAAAGCCCCAAATAGTGTCCGATAACATCTATCAGTCAACGGTGTAATAACAAGTCGTGAAGAATTACCGAGATATTCATATCCATATTGCAGACATGAATTGATCATATGTGCAAAAAGCTCATTATCCTGCGAATTTGAACAATAGATGAGTGAATTGTTCGGAGAAATGGCACACAACACGTACCTTCCAGTAATATCTCAGTCGACAGAGCCATTTAAAATCTGTATTTTTGATGACTTGATCCTGTATTAGTTGCGCCAGAACATCCTTTCCATGTACGTCCAGTGTGATAAGGGCTTCTGAAAATATTATTATTCATTTCCAATGTATTTATTCATATCAGAGTACGGGATCATTGTTCGCCGCTCACTCACCTAATGTGATGCGATTCTGCTTGGATAATTTCCCTCGTATTATCAAAATTATTACCTGCAACTCGTTTTCACACTCATCTAAATACCGCTTCAAGCTATCGACACCATAAACCATAGCTGCTTCAATATACTGAGTCCAATAGAGTTGACTTACGGCCAATATTATTTGTCCGGGCCAGTCATAAACCCATGCTCTCCTTTCTTTGATTGGATATGCTTCGATAGCTCCATTGATAATATCACGAATGCTTTTTCGCATATCCACTTCAAGTTCTAAGAACCATTTCTCTACTTGCCCCCTCGCCGCTGATGTTGATATTACCTCAGACAAATCAACTACTTCTCCTTCAGTCGATTTCATTTTATTTACATTCAAGTTATCATCGAAATTGAGCATCGCAATACCTTCAAAGCACTTTTTCAAGTGCGGTTGAACTCTATAGAGAAAATTATCATAATTATTTTGGAACAGTTATGAGAAAGCAGTTCTGGGGCGTTTACCTGGTTGGATCTTTTGTCTCTGATAGTATTTCTAATAGTTCATCGTTAGAGAGGAAAAAGAATCGCGGGAAAAATATTCTCTTCCTTTCCAGATACTCAGTCAATCCTTTTTGAACGAGATCAAGTTGAACTATACTCTTTTTTAATCTTTCATACATTTTATCTATCTCCACAACCGACATCACTCTAGGATCGCTCTGAACAGTTTTCATGATGTCCTTCCAAGTCTTATCCACGGCACTGAACCTTTTCCCTTCATCTGGCATTTGCTGTTGAATGTCAGGAGATGAAAAAATTGGCTCCAGATACATCCATATGCCCTGTACCCGTAACCACTGATCTAATATATCTTGGAGAAGGTGCAGTTTCGTCTCCCATTTTCTATCGGAGAATTCTATAGTGAAAAGTTAGCTACATAACTCTGAAAATAATATTATGCGAAATTGAACAATATATATACAGTATTTCAGCTTCGAAAGGTTGGATATGCGGCGAGTTTCTCATAGTAACGACTTTATTGATGTGATCATCTAACATCAGTTGAATTTCATCAACACAACCAATTACACAAGTCCCTGTATCTTTGTAAAGATTAACGGTGAATAACATCCGTTTCCAGTCCTTCTGCATCGTATTAATCAGCCTCTCCAAATTACTTTCCTTTGTTGCCGTCTCGGCTATTCCCTCAAATTTATCTACATAATTGTCCAGTCCCATGTTTAGAATTTTACCTAAAGTCAATTCGGTATCGAATGCAATAGGAAATCCAACGATTGTTGCGACTTGATCCCAGTGACGTAACTTCATACCAGGATTTCCAAGTGTTCTAATAACTGGGATACGGCGTTTAAACTCCTCAATTTTTCCACGAACTGTCCCAGCAAGTGCCTTCGCCAAAGGAGCTATCAACAACTTCTCCAACTTAATTATAGTTCTATAGGAAATACTAATATCACGATCAATGTCTTCGGGATCGTGAGTGCCGATCACTGAATCTGTCCATTTTTCATGTTGGACAAGAAACTCGCACGTTGTATCGTATAACTTTTTGAAAGGCATCAACTGATCGACGATACTTTTTCTCTTCGGATATTGTGTTGTCTCCCATCCAAATATCATCTCTTCTTCATTAAACTTCACAATTTTATCCATGGCAGAATTTAATTTATTTTCCATATTCTGCGTTTTCTTCTGATATCTGAAGACTTCTTCGATATCTCCCCAATGCTGAATCTCATCTACTTGCTTCGCATATGAATCAAGCTCTTCATGAAACTTCTGATAACGCGTCTTCAAAATATTTTGGAATTCTTGAGTTTTCAAACCGATGAGGAGATGACTTTGTTCGATGAGTTTTGGCATCCTGTGATACCAACGGAATGCTTCATTATTTGTTTTTATAAATGTATCAGTCAGAAGCCAATAGTCAGAGAGAAACTTGATATTGTCAATGATTTCGTGTAAATTACTTTCCAAAGATTTTAAAGAAACCTCCTCAACTGTACGAATTAATTTTACTAATTCCATCAAAGACGATGTACTGTCCGGGATTTTCGAGGCTCTATCAGCAATCACTTGATATTCTGCTATGGTCCTAAGAACGTACATACACATTTCAAATACTAACGACAGCAATCATTAAAAAATTCACTTTTCTATTGCCAAAACACTCACAATTTAGCTTTCGCTTGATATCGAGTCACAATATGTTCAATCACTGAATTTTTCAGAGAGTTTACAGACTTGACGATTGTATCAATGAATTTTACTTGAGTTATCTCAAATACTCCTGTGAAAATTGTTCTTTCTATGGAAATCGGTATAGACACAGCTACGCTATGGTAATGAGCTATTTTTTCCTGATAATCCGCGATGGTTGATGTATTATCAGACAGCAAGGTTTCCATTCTGTTCAACTCTTCGCCATTATAGAGCTCCGAGTATCTGCAGATCAAAATTTTGAATCACAGAAAACACAGTATGTTATATAAATAATTGGTACACACCTGTGTAGATTATTCATTTTCAGCAAGGGTTCAATTCCGTGGTGATCCAGGAACTCCACAATGAAAGATTTGTAGTCCATTATGGTACTTTCAGATATGAGAGGCTGAAAACATGCATTAGTTTCCTCCCGTAACAAAAATTTATTTGTCATTGAGATTACTTTTTTCCAATATATCAACCTTGAGAAAATTCGTAGGACCAGCCCAGTCAAGGAATAATTGGGCTTCTAATCTCTCGACATCACTCACAGCGTTAATTACATCATTCAATATCTGACAAAAAGCTTCCTTAAATTCACTGATAGCAGGATCGAGCACGAGTTCATTGACCACATTAATTTTCAATTGAAATCGATTGGCCGCAGAACTCTGAAGAATAAAGTTCATAAATTCATGAAGTGTTCCTTCACAAACTGATAACAGCTGATTCTCCATTATTCTACATGCACAGCTGAAGAATGATTTGAAACGTCTCGAATGAAGGGGACTCGGCACTATTTTTTTCCTGTTGTTCTTGAAAATAAGAAAAGAGAGATAGATTGTACCTTCAACTAAATGAAAGAAATGATGTTAATTAAGTATTGGCGTAGTCACCAAGATGAATATTTTCTGGATACTTGTGAACCATTGTGTCTTCAATATTTTCCTGCGAGCTTCAATTTGGGATGAAATAACACTTTTCAAGCGCATCAAGCTCCAGCTTTGTTTTGTAGACTTCAAAAATTCAACATCAATGAGTCTGAATGATTGCCAATCGCGTATCCAATTCTCCCAAGTCATTTGTATGCAACTATTGAAAAGATTGAGTCTTTTTTCTAATTGGATTTGATTCCTTTTGAGTATATCTTTGGATACTATCAATGTGCCAGGTGTCGTCAACCGTGGGATATCCTAATTATCATAATAGGAGCAGATTGATAATTTGAAACGTTATTAAATATCGGAAAATTTCCAAAAATTCACCTTGTTATTAACAGCTTCTTCATTCAGAACAAAATCTATTACAGATTTCTTCATTGCACTAATGTAATCATCGTCAACTTCTTTCATCAAATACTCGAGTGTACTGTGGAACTCTTCAGACAAATTCTTTGGGATAAGCTTTCGGATTTTGTTCTCTATTTTTTCATTGATGGTACTAACATGAATAGTATCGACACTATTCCGTGCGAAATTTTCATATTTATTAACAGTTCTGTCACTCATTTCTTCTGGGATCTGAGGATAAAACTGTTTAGAAATGAGATCAATCATAAAATTTCGAAATTTCTTTTTTTTCAAACGCTTGTCAGTTTGAGACAAATCATCATCTCGTCGTTTCATTTTGGTACGATCATGCGAACAAGAAACTGAAATTTCATCAGGTAATGAAAAGAGCGTTGCAATTTTCGTATTTGTGACATTTGCGAATTCAGCGGACGATCGTTTCACAGCGCTCTTTTGTGATTCTTTACTTGACGTTTCGCCTCTCCAGCAGCCGGTGCTCATATTGACGACAAATTATATATGTTGACTGAAAAAATAAATAGTGGCTGGAAGCTTCCTAGATGAGACAATATATATAGGTGAATTCACCAAGAGGCAGAGTGTACAAATCACACGCTGTTATAGTGGTGGTGAGTTCTTCATCATGGAAATGATACAGATGATCGATCAAGTTTCGACTTTCATAAATGATGTATATATACACCGTGCTATTGTCATCGATTGTATGTATATATATATATATTTATATTTATATGTGTGTGTGTGTGTGTGTGTGAGTCACATGTGCGGGTCGCTACAGCGTGCTACACTGTTTAACACTGTCTACAGTCTAACACTGTTTACGAGGCAAGTGCGACTCTTCTGCAATATTAATAGTTTATATAGGTATAGTCAATAAGGTATTAATTAAGGTAATATATCCATTCACATTTACTTATAATGGTTTGCACGGTTGACTTTGTCGATAATGTAGGAAATATAGAAATTTTTTTTGAACGGTATTATGAAGACGTTGAATAGGAGTGTATTGATATTTAGTGTTTGTATATTCTAGCTATTGGGTGAACGAAAGTACGTAGAACACTAATCACACATTTATATACGGCAACAATCGTGAGAAAGGCGATCCGCAAGACGAACGCAAGGCGAACGCGAATTAACGTATGCAGCTGTAGTAAGGTTGGACGATTTAACTGCAAGTTCCTAGGCAACGTAATTTCAATCGATTTCATCATGAATTTCATTAGAATGAAGAACTGTTGTTGAATACGATTATCCGACAAAACTATTCACTCTCCTTCTCACAACATCACATTCTTTATTGAAATGAATGGCAGACTTTCGTCCCACTCTTCATGTATGTCACCCTATAACCTCAAATTATCCATGTTTCAGATGTTTTGTGGTCAGCTCTGTCGATTTTTGAGCACCGGAAATACTCTGTGGCAGTCGACCAACAAAACTCTATTAGGAAAGCTGCGTAAAAAAACAGGATACACATTTGCCAATTGCAAAAAAGCATTGGAATTACATGACAATGATCTGGCAAAGGTATGTGCATCAATTTTTAATTATCAAATAAAGTTACGTAACATCGTGAATATATGATATTAATGATTCAAATATTAACTTACAGGCTGAAATATGGTTAAAAGAACAGGCGCAGGCTTTGGGCTGGTCGAAAGCAGCAAAGCTCGAGGGTAGATCAACCACCCAAGGCTTAATAGCTGTTATGACCAATAAGAATCATGGCGCCCTAGTGGAGATAAATTGTGAAACAGATTTCGTTGCGCGTAATAAAACGTTTCATGGTCTCGCTGAGACAGTTGCTGCAGCGATTGTTAAATACACTGGTGATTTATCGTCAGATGATGAACATAAAAAATTCACTCTCAATGCAGACTTAATAAAAAACATGCAGGCAATAGATGGAAAATCTATAGCAGATCATGTGGCATTAACCATAGGCAATGTAGGCGAAAACATCACAGTAAAACGTGCACTCTGCATGTGCGTTCATCCTGACATCGAATTAGTTGGCTGCACGCATCCAACGCCAGTCAATCCAACTCCAGTGTCGTTTGGAAAGTATGGAGCGTTATTGGCGTTCAAATGCAAACTTGCCAATAATCTTTTGGGTATGCAATTATGCCAACACATCATTGGTGAGTACAGCAACCCGATTATTTATCACGATTATAATATATGATGATTTTCTATATGGTATTAATGATACAGGTATGAATCCTACGAAAATTGGTGAATTGGATGTGGACGAGCCGTTGAACAACGCTGACGACGAATTAACGATGATTCATCAAGAATTCTTATTGGATCCAAGCTTGAATGTCCAACAGGTTTTGTTAGCTGCGCAAGCCAAAGTTGTGGATTTCGCACGTTTTGAGATGGGCGAAAGTGTCGAGACTGATGAAGTTGAACTTGTGGAAGAATCTGTCCCTGTGCAGACGTGCGGTTGAAATTCTCTGACCGGCATATCAAATTTATATATATAAATATGAACTTCAATTATATTGTAAAACACTGTCAAACACAATTACTCATGGAGTGAACTTAGAGTTTAACCAACCACTCCGAAATCATGAGCATACGAATATATGGACTCCAACATTAAATTATAGTATGATGATTTGACTAATTTTTGGATAGTATACATACATATTTAGCAATGGAGCATTAATGATTTCCCATCCAACTCAAGAAAATCAAAAGAACCGTGTGGAGAATTTAGATTTTCATATGTGCCAATCTTCATTTCAATATCAACAACATTGCAACATCCACTGATGAGAGTGCCATACTTTCGATAATTCAAGATCTGGTATCGTTCAAAAACCAAATGGAACGTATAGTTTTTGAGTTCATCATACCCTCCTTTGATTTATGATTTCAGCCATTACCAAGCATGTAAATATACATTCCTACATTTCATGATAAAGATGTCAGTAGCTTTTTTTATCATTGTTAGTTAACATGTGCCTCCAAATGAATTCCATGACTTTATGACACAAAAGAAACTATTCATTGATAGTAAATCGAGTGACGTAGATAACTTTCCTTTTTGTCTGTTCGTTAAACATTCCTCAAATATGGATGAAACCAACGAAAAATGCCGAGGAAAAAAATTTTGTAAGATGCAGGAGAAATCTGCGACTTACAGAATCTTCTCCTCCATCAGAAATAAGTCCTATTTCTGATAATACAAGATTGGCTAACTAGAAATTGAACAGGAATAACAGTGAGGACTAACAAGAATGAGGAGCATGAGATGTATTCTACCCATCGTCGAAGTCAATAGCTCTTTGTGTCGTTCATTGTGATGAATTAATTGTACATTGTGTATGTCAGGATGAGAGCAGGTGCATTGGAGAATGAGTATGTCATGTAAACGGGGAGACCCGCATAATCGGTTGTATGTATTCGTGAGGTGCCCGTTGGTCACAGTTGGCCGCGCTAAGTTCCGGGCCCCATTTCCGGAGCCAGTTCCCTTGCGGACACTGCTACGATTTCTTTTTTAGTCTGGTGAATTTGCGTGTATCAGTCGCATGTGAACAGTTACACTCCCATCATTCTGTTGATAATTTTCATACGTTGGAAACAAATAATTTATTTACTCCATGATCATGGAAAAATCGAAACAAGTGAGTTATTTTCAATAACTTTGAAAAAGTGACTCATTAATATGAACGAGATATATTGTGAAATAATAGTAAAAAAGAGAAGGATTTTATTTTATGAGTAAAAACGTAGCGTTCTAAATAGTGTGCTCATTACACGAATGAAATTATTGAATTGCTCCAGTAACGCGAGCGTAATGTGTTAAGGATGAAGGTTTCTAATTTAGCACGCAAAACTCACCAGCGTGAATTATACCGTAGCCACATGTGTTCTTAGTCATATTGATCAGTATCACGCGATAAAATGAAAACTTCTATGGTTTAATTCGAACAGACGATAGCTTATATCCTACCTATCACTCGTTCAATTGTATGCTTACGAGCCGTACCAATTCTTCTCATTTTTCGCAAGCAAATGCTTTTTTCTCAATTATAAAAATGTATGAATCGCGTTCTCATCTATCACAGCAGGATGACAAAAGTTGCTGTGCGAACTCCGGAAATGATGTCTTCAGATGTGTCCCGAAAAATCACACCACCTTCCTTGTGTGGAAAATTGAGGTATCTGAATGAATATTCCCTAAATGAGACAATGTTCCACATAGTGTATCGAAAATTAATTTTATTCTTCCCAATTAGGGTTTGCAAGCAAGTGCAGTTCCGAGGGATGTAATTGGCCATTTTTCAACCAATTCTGCTTATATCATCTACGCAGTTTCGTTTAAAGACGGTGGACTTCCTTATCCCGAAATGCCCGTAACTGAATAATATAATTAATTAATAAACTAAATGAATGCCACAATGTAGAATTATATTAGTCATCAATGTACTTTCTGTAATTAGCTCAAGGAAATTAAGGACAATAATGTCGTCAGAACAATTCATTTTTGGATTGGCAGTAAATGTGATTCAACGATTTCGGGTGCAGCGGCACTACGCGCGGCAGAACTCGATGCTCAAATTTCAGCAACGATTCTCTTCAGAGAATCAGAAGGACGTGAGAGTCCACGTTTTCTCACCTATTTCCGACAATATCTCATCATAGAACAAGTGCATTTGCAACGTCCTCAAGTGACACTGCAGCGGGTGATAGGACTGGCGATGCCGATTATAATTGAACTAGATACAATTTGTTGGGAAAATTTTTCGTCTGATGACGTGATGATACTTGACACACACTCACAAGGTGTTATTTTTTTATGGTTGGGCTCCAATGCTGATCCATTACACAAGAGGCATGCCGTTAAAATTTTGGAACCAAAGAAAGAAAACAATAATGCTCGTATTGTAATTGTTGATGATGGATACGAGCAAACATTGGAAGGTGACGATAAGAAATTATTTGACCGGATTTTGGATCCGAGAACACGTTTGGTTCTTCCCCAACATCGTCGGCGTCTCAATATACCATCATCAATAAAATTATATAAGTGTTGCGAGCAATCGGGGAAGTACAAAGTCGCTGAATTGAAATCTGGTCCAATTGTTCGTAGTGATCTGACATCCAACGCGGTCTTCATTATTGACCGTGGTGAGGCTGGTGTTTGGGCATGGATCGGCCGTGAAGTTAATGCCTGTGAAAAATTGGAGGCACTGCGGAATACACGTGGGTTTATAAAGAAAAAAGGGTATAGTTCGTGTTTACGAGTTGCGCGAGCGATGGAAAATGAAGAGCCGAAGGAATTCATATCGTTGTTACGTCCATGGGAGCCAGTGCGTACGCGGCCATTAATTCTCCAAACCTCATTTGACTATGAATATATGAATGAGAGACCACGTATGGCTGCAGAGTGTCAATTAATTGATGATGGAAGTGGAAAAAAAACTGTTTGGCGAGTAAGCAAAGTGGATGGTATGCGTGAAATAAGAGAGAACAAAGACGAATGTGGAGGAATCTTTTATGCTGGTGTTTGTTATATTGTCAAATATGTTTATGGAAGCGGTAAACGCGAAAAGTCTATTGTCTATTGTTGGGAAGGTGCACATTCAACTAGCGTCGATAGAGAGATGGCATTGGATGCGGCATGTGAACTTGCTGAAGACACTGCGGCACAATTGGTCAAAGTAACGCAAGGCTGTGAGCCACCACATTTACTCCAACTTTACGGGGGTAAATTGAAAATTCTGGCTGGGCCATATCGAGATAATCGTGAGTTGTTGAAGATAGTTCATTTTATGTTATGGGAGAGGCATTGAATGAGCAAATAACAAAGTCATTGGTTTCAGCTCCCGAAAATTATCTCGTGAGAGTTTTTGGATCAACTACATATACCTCTAAAGCTGTTGAACGACCGTTGCGGGCAAGTTCTTTGGACTCTGGTGGAGTGTTTATCTTGTTTTCTGCATCATCATTCGTATGGTGTGGCGCAAAAAGTACTGGTGATGCAAGAGAAGCGTCACGACGTCTTGCACCGAGTGCAGCTCCTCTCATTGCCGAAGGAAAAGAAGATGAAGAATTTTGGCGTGAATTGGGAGGTACGTTGATAAGAAATTATCACCTGAAGTGTCGAAAATCTACAATCAGAAAACTACAATTTTTATATGTTGCAGGACATGGGAAATATTCCACAGAGACGAATGAAGAATTTGAAAGTGCTGGAAAACGTCTATACCATTGCAGTGTCATCGATAACCTATTTGTGGGTGATGAAGTACTTGGATTTTCACAGAATAGCTTGCTACCTGAAGCAAATTGGCTGTTGGACACCGGCAGTGTCATTTGGGTATGGATGGGCAACCTGGCCGAGATAAAGAACTTGAAGAGAAGCGTGGAGAGTGCATCCATATATCTATACGCTCATCCGGCTGGTCGCGACCGCAACACAACAATATCAATTATTAACCAAGGGCACGAACCACCGACATTCATTGGACTATTTGACAATTGGAATCACAATAATTTAAGAGATTATCGTGCAATTGGAGACATTCGTAATTTGATGAAGAATTTTTGTCATAATACAAATACTCGCAATGAAAATCCAGCGTCAGAATTCGACAGTTATGTGAAATATCCATTGACAATTTTGAAAAGTGAGGCTGAATATTTGCCGAATGACGTTGATGTGTTCAAGAAAGAAATGCATCTAACATACGACGATTTTACGTCCATATTCAAGATGAATCCGGTGGAATTCAATAAACTGCCAGTATGGAGGAGGCAGAGACTTAAACAGGCAGCCGGACTTTTTTAAAAATGAATGGAATTATGAAAAAATTGAAAAAGTACATTTATAAAGAATGCACAAAACAAATGTAGAATGTGTTGTTAGATTAATATCGTTTAATTATCAAGCAATTGATGTAATGGATTTGTTGATGTAAGTCCCCTCTTATTAAGCTGAATTTTGAATATAAAATAGAAATTGGTTGATATAATCATGAAACTAATGGCATTTATGATGAAGTATCCATTGATTCTGGTTCGATTCTTCGCACAATTTCCTCCTCGATTACTATTGGATGCACGCTTTTATTCAAAATTGCTGTTGTACCTCGTTTATAGCGATATGAGCCCTCGCGTTTGCCCTTCTCATTTGCGACATCATATGGGCGAATATATTCAACCGAACGAGAATCGAAAACGGGCCCATGAATGTCTGTATTACGAATCACGCATATGTCAACATTGGATCCCGATCCCAAGTCATTGAAAACGCCAGCACGGATTGCATCAGCTACCAATTCTTTCCCCTCATTCTCCTGTGAAAACAAAAAAAAATTGTATGAATAAATGATTTTATTATGATTGAGATACAAACGTTTTAGATACACACATTCAAGCCAGGCCTCCATCGGCTTTCAAATACTGCCATAGCGGCCAAAGAACCTGATCCCATAGTAGTGAACATATAGTTTTCACTGGAGCCATGGGGGAAAATTGCATACAGGTGTGGTCCGTTGATGTCAACACCACCCAATACCAATGCAGCACCAATGTGGCCTTGATGACGAAACAGATGTTGTTTCAACAATCTATTAGCCGTGACAACACGCGGAACACGTCCTGTATTCAAACGATGAAGTTCCAATTGGCTTGCTATCATCTCTGTGGTCTTTTCAGTATCTGCAGCGGTTCCAGCACCGCAACAGCTATTCCAAAAATGTTTTCATCATTTAAATTTTCTTTATAACTTCTCACTGTCCGTTTTTCATGAGGAGGATTGCGGCATTACTTACAATATATTTTGTGAAAGAAAGTGAATTTTGGAACAATTCTTGTCGGCGACAATGTTGCCCGAAGTTGCTCTAGTATCAGCCCCAAGAATAACTCCATCTTGATACACTATTCCTGCGATGGTAGTACCAGTTTTCTGAGCTTTAGGCGCAGTGTAGCCTTTTTTCATCAACATTTCATTCCTAAACAGATAAAAACACGGCGATAAATTTTCAATGCGCAATGATCATCGATATATTGGAAGAAATGACACAGCAACATTCGAATTATTGAGGTTAGGTGTTGTATTTTCCATACAACCTGGGCTTGAATGATAATTCATATATTTTCACAATATTAAATTGTATTACCTTTTGCACAGATCGAATGTGAATCCTGGTGCAGAAATTTCAGGTACAAGAACAGACATTGTGCAGTTGTTATCAAGAGCGTTTTATTTCACAAAGAATCAGTGACAATAGGGAAATATATTGAGATTGTATTGTATGTATGAATATCCAGTATCCGTTTTCTCATTGGTGGCGATTAACTGTCACTTAAAACCTCTGTCGCTGGAACTTGAACGTTGCAACGAAACAAAAATCTCACAATTTCTCAAGCAACCACATCCCAATGCAATATATAGTACTGAAAGTCCACTATAGTTCCCTCTGCCGAACCTCACATGAAAAAATATTATGGACTGTGTACATACAGTCGGTACATTCGATTACATCATGTTATGTAAATACACCACGGCCAACCAGTTATTATTCTATTATGAGTTATGACACGGCCATATGTCTAACACGCATAGATCAGTTCATCCAAATTCGATAATGAAATTTGGATATCCCATCAATTTATATAAATATTATAAGTGGCAATAATTAATAATATATAAAAATTCATTTATCATAATATTTGAGTATGACTCAACAATTTTCGATGCAAGTGTTTGTCAATATTTCATAATATATATAGCAGTCACAAAAAAATGATCAAAAATATGTGAATATCATTACGGAAAAATCATCAAAGGCACGTAATGTCATTAATTATCTCCTCCGTCATCCTCTTATCCTGTAATGCTATATTGAGCTCCTCTTGATCCCACTGAAGATTAACTTTTGATAATCTTGGCGCCTTCTTCCCAACAATCGAAAGAATACCCCGAGTTTCTATCAATGAACATAATCCGATAAATTCAGATATATCAACACTATGAATGTTTCGTTTCCTGCAGATTTTCTCGTAAACCTGGTGCAGCTATAAATATGAGTTAAAAAAAGAAAATTATGAAATAAACATTGGTTCCACCATTATGAAAACAACTTGTAATTTTCAATTTTCAATTAGGCATAGATACATGTAGATACCTTGGACACGGTAACATCTTTGTTGCGTCCCTTATCGAGAATAAGCATGAGGGAGCATAGCAACAGCTTTTGCTGCAATGGAAATGTATCCTTGTCTTGTTCAGCCATTTGAGATCCGCCATAGACGCTATTTAGAACAGTTACTATTTCTTTCAAGTCTACAGGCTTATCAGTTACAGGTGACTGCTTCTTAGGACTCCCACCGTTATTAACTGAAATTGCAGAGAAATTCATTGTGAGATAGTTTGCAGAAATTATTCCGTCACATATACTACAGAAATGAAAAAATATATATCTACAATTGTCAATGGCAGGTTGAAGAACAGATGCTGATCTCTGTGATTCGGCAAGTTCGATGACCCTGCGGCTAATATCAAGCGCTCGCCTTACATCACCTGAAATAGCTGCAACTTTTCCAGCTAACAATTGGACCGCCGTCCCCGTGAAAACATCACAAACTCCAGCTTCTACTAATCTTCCTGATATAATATTAACAATTTGTTGTTTAGTATACGGCGCAAAATGCATCAGTTTCGGTTTCAATTCACATCTTGCTTGCAATCGTGGCAATACCCTGTCCGTTAAATCCAAAGCATTAGCAATCCCAACGAGCAGAAGTTTGGATTTGGGTATGGCAGGCCATTCGAAAATCGAGTATAATACTGTTTGTCGCTTGCTCTCAAGCTGATCAATTTCATCCAATACAAGAAAAATCATTTTGTGCGATGTCACTAAATATTTTTCGATCATAGCCTTATTATTTTTGCCAGATTTTGGATATCTCACGTTCAATTCATCAAGAATTTTCGAATAAATATCACACGCAGATTTCATTCTTGTACAATTAATGTAAATTAGTTTGAAGGCATTCGCAAAGTTTTGGTCTTGCATTACTTTCGATAGACTGGCAGTTTTTCCAGTACCTGGAGGGCCTGATACATAAAGTGATCCCGAAGATTCATTGTGTAAATGCTCCTTAATAAATGTGTGCAATTCAATGAGTTGAACTTCTCTACCGGGAAGATTTTCTGGTGTTGAGCTATGTAGGGCTTTTCTAGCGGTTTGATATGTTCCAGTGTCGAATAATTTTTTAGGTGCTAGATGATCTGTATTATGCTCAGGCGATGAATTCAAATTTAGACGATGTAGAAAAGATGACGGGGTCATTGGTAATTGTGGTGTCTTCGATTGCTTCGGTGGTGTTGAACTATGTTCATCTATGAGAAAAATTTTTTTTCAATAAACAGTTATGCAGTACCTCACATTTATAATGTAAATTGATAGGTTACCATCTGAAGTGGGAGCTTGCATTGTCCTTCTTCGCGTTTTGAATATTCTATTCGCATTGTTTCCACATTTTGTTTTCGCATTTTCAGTGTCTGAATCGGATTCTGAATCACTACTACTTATTGTCATAATTTTTTTCACGCTCGGTGTATACCTCTCGATGGATGCTGTGTTTTTGACAGTCGCATTGTTAAAGTCTTGTTTCTCAGTATCATTTTTAATACCATAAAAAGAACTTTTTTTTCTTATTGGGAATTGTATAGTTTTCTGGACACTCGTCATTGTAGCAAATGAAATTTACACCAATTGATATGTAGGATGAAAATATTGGTAAAATCAACACTCTTAGAGCCCCACAAAAAGTATGTAGTATTTTTATCAACTTGATGGTTAGAAATTTTATCCGAGACGTCAGTTCGCATCAGTATCCACGTATTTTAGATGGATGAGTACAGAAACTTGGGGACACTCACGTTATACTAAAAATCTTATGAGCGTGAATCCTTGAAGGAAAGTATTGACGTGTCATGCAAATTGTGTCTCAGTCTACGTATTTTCTAAATGTACTCAAGTGCACGAAAATGCACTGCACTGTGAAATCCGCGGGAATTCTCTTCGACTGGCGGGAAAATAACAAAAATAATGAGCAGCACAATCGCAATGGCACTTCTGCGCTTTCATCTCATTTTTAGAAGGTGGCAGCACTTACACGTCAACTGAGAGCCACCCCGCGGCACAATTGCAAGTTGAAACAGGAAGGGCTTACTACTGAAAATCATCATGTTCCTCTTTCATATTGGTCTCAGAAGTGCTTAGAAGTACACGGAGCTAGCGGATAAATAATCCGTGGTAATCGAGGAATCTTAGAGTAATCTAATTTCCTCAAACCGTTAGCATGAGAGCAAAGGTAATGTTTGTTAATATTTTCATATTATTTAGCATCACTTTTACTCATTTCAATACTCACATCTATTTGATTTCTGTAACTTTATTATGTTATAATGCATTTCAATTCACGTGCAACAGTGGCATGTGTACTCCAATGTACACTCACTGTAAACTTTCTATTTATACGTGACACGAGTGATATTTACTTTCATGAATTGAACATTTATTTATAATAAAAGTGTTCCTTGTAATATTTCAGTGGCGTAAGAAGCGTATGCGCAGGCTAAAGCGTAAAAGGAGGAAGATGCGTGCAAGGTCCAAGTAGACCAGCATCTACAACTCTGTAAGTTTCATTGTATTTTCAATATCATCGTGGACACAAATATTTTTGTATTTATAAGCATAAAGAAAGCCAAATCTAAATTATCCTCAATGTTCTGTTTTTCTATAGCTGCCTGAATGACATTCCGATCATAACGACCCATGGAGATCCATCAGCAAATCCTGGACCGGTATTTTTTTGTATCTCTGATAAATCTTTGAGATTTTTTATAAAGTGTTATTCATGCGGAGATTATAAATGTATTTGAAGAAAAAAAAAATTGTCACACATAGTTGAATAAAAAAAAAGACTATTCAAGGCAAATTTCTTGGCACATGTTTTTTATTTTAAAATTTTCCTTTCAATTCCATCTTGTCAACGATCAAATTGTTCTTCAACATGGCTCCATTGTGTATTCCACAACTGCGCGTATGAAGTTAACAAAGTATCTGGATGCACACAGAGATATGCCAGGATTTCTAGCACTTCGTATATTTGTGTATGTGAACAGGGTGAAAACTAACCTCGAATTTTATTATATTCACCGGCACATGCTGTGAACTCAATCTCCATATTCCTCATTAAAAATGTGCAGTTTTCTATCTCGTAATATATTAAACGCAACGAGATTTTTATATAAATCATCATATATATTAACTCATGAAGTGAATAATGTATCTAAAATAAAGTTGATGAATTTATATTCTACTGATGATAAATTTGAAAATATATCGAAAGAAGATATAAATCACGAAAATGACGAAAAACATAACCTTGCTGCGGGGGTGAAGCCCGAATATCAAGTATTTCGAGATGAAGATGCCAATGTGATATTTGATGTTGATGAAGAGCAAAAAAGACTCGACCTGAAGACAATCAACGCATTAGAACAAATGTCGGATCCTTATGAGGGATTGAATATGAAACGTAAGTAAAACATGATGTTACATTGGTTCAAAATCTCTTTGTGTACATGGACGAGTGTCTTTTATTGCAGATGGTGAGAATGGCGTATTCGACATTGAAGACCTAGTAGAAATTTTGCGGAAAGATAAAGCTCAGAACATATTCGTAGCCACAGTACCAATAGAGTTGTCATATGTAGATTATATCGTTATTGTTACTGGAAGATCACAGAGACATATGAGTGCTTTAGCAACATACATCAGGAAAGCATATAAACTCAAACGACATTCGGGTGAAGTGTTACCCAAAATTGAGGGGGAAAAATCTAGAGACTGGATAGCAATTGACCTCGGTAATTAATCAATGAACGATGAATTGAAAACTCTTGTATCTAAGTATTATCACGTACTTTTGATGTTTCATTATAGGTAATATCGCTCTACACATATTTTCTACGGACGCCAGGGAGAGATATGATTTAGAGATGTTGTGGTCAGTAGGTCCTGAATATGACAAAGTAATGAATAATTCAGATTATGATACTGAATTCAAAGATCGGTACACTGAATATCTTGCTGGGTTTCAACCAGCTAATGAGTTAGAATCATCTACGTAGCGTATACTAAGCTCAACAAACCATGAACAATAAATTTTAATAAGTTTTTTCCCCCACATATGTATTCTATATATATTCGCCAAGACATCATATATTCAGTTGCATTGCCAATGTCTTTATACGAGAAGAAATATTAATTTGATAAAAAAAAAATTTCATCCTATAATGCAAGATGGTGGATGAATAAGTTCCATGTACGGCAATTGCCACTGCAATCTTATACAGCACGGTGCAGCAATGTCATATATTGTATACATAGCGGTGTGCCCATCTTATTGAGGTATAGTTCCGTCATGAGTATTGAGTCTTTGGTGTATTCGTTCAGCGCACATAGTTCCCTATATTTCATCAATTCTCACAGATATCCACATTTCTTCCTGAGATTATAATTTTCACATCTTCTGCTACCATTTCTTATAGAAATTTATAAACTGTGATTGAAAACTGATTTCAATTTCCATCTTTTTCATTTGCCGATTTTATGCCGCATACGTTGCATAGCTACATTGATTCCATATCTTTAAAACTTTGTGATAACAAGTTGTGTCTGTGTGCGTGTGTATATGTACACACACACATATATATATATATATATATATGTGCACATAGAGCAGGTATAAAAACGTCACATTAGTAGGAGAAAAGTATCAATATAGCTGTATCAATGTGGTGTGGTGGTGGTGATGGTACATACACATCGTTGTTCTCCAGTGCACTCAACTATTGTACTATTCTAATCACGGCTAGATTGTAACGGTTGCACAATTTTCATTTCAACGTTGATCAACTATTGATTTGATGGAAGACAGGGTACGAAAAAAATTGACTACACTACATGTGCGGCATGGACATTGATCGGTGTGAGAATTGCTGTGTACCATACAGTTATTCGCAATTATAGTGATTCAAATTATAGTGATAAATTCCGAATGGTTATTTTCATCCTTATCAAACAATTAGTGACGTGGAAATTCCACGTGTAGTGATTCATTTTGGAACTGTTACTGACAATTCATATACATGTATCAGAACGTTTCCTCTCATTATAGTTTATAAATAAAACACACGAATGCAGAGATAGTTTGAATCCGTGAATTATCAATAGACAGAAATTGTTCTCATCGTTATCTACAATGAATCATTTTTATGATAAATTTATCCATGATGATAACGTTGTCAAAACATCAATTTCGGGAATCTATGACAAAGTTTTTGAAATTAACATCGACGAGTTAACGAATTAAAGTGTTATAAAAGAGGATATTCGTGAATTCGAGAGAATGGCAAGAGCAATGGAACTGGTATGTGAACGAAAATCCACAAGATGTTTGAAGATCCCGTTGAAGTCCACGGAACAAATTTACTTGATATTTTTGCTACCAACGATATTGAGTTGCTGCATTTACATTGTACACTTTGGTGCAGATGTTGTTGTGGCTATCGAACATTTTAGAGAGGAAAATCCAATTTGGGGATCATGTACAATTATATTTATTTTCGCTCCAGCGATTGCTTATTTTGTACTAACCATCTCCAGACCAGATTGGTGGATGACAGAGGACCAAAAGATATCAAGAGGAGTTTTGACATGGTTTGCTCTTCAAGTGTGTCAACTGTTTGCATTCCCTTTCTTCGCTCTTTATAGGTTCCATTTTATTTTTTCTACTCAATCATAACTTATTTGGGAAAAATAGTTTACATTATCATCTATTTTCATAGATTTGCTGGACAAATAGTCGTTATTGTAGATGCCATTTTGCTGTCCAGTGACGAGAGAAACAAGTCGTTGAATGTTGCTGCAGCACCGGCTGCCATTGAGCTGTATTTTTTTCTGCAGGCATGGTTTCAAGCGGCACCTCAAGCAATTTTTCAAGCACACTTGTTGTTTAGAGAGCGCTCAGTCGAGCGCACATACCAATCAAGTAAATATTTTCATAGAGATAGCATAAAGCAATATTGATTTTGTTGTATGAGATACACCTGTATAACTCTACTATTTGTTTTTTTCAGTTATCATTCAGGTACTTTGTATAATTACATCAATAGTTGTGCTCGCCATTCAGACAGCGTCATTTCAAAGATTTGAAAGTCAAAAAATTAATGGTCGGCGGGTACCATGGGCTTTATGGCTGAAGAAATATCGTGATCAGGCAATAAAAATGTTCATTCATCTTTTATGGAAAGATATGAAACAAACAAATTAATTGAGGAATATTTTTGTAGGAGCATGGAAATTTCGAAGAGAAAAATCTTTTGCCACCGAAAGCTCAAGTATCGGCACTGGGTACACCCGATGTTAACATTAAGGAATTGAATTTAACATCAACGATTGTTGAACCAGAGACTGGATCGCAACGCGTGATATTGCAACGTGAAATAGTAGCCACTCCACCTCTCCCACCACGTAATGCTCAAATCATTCCACCGCCCGCGCCACTTCGTGGTATCACGAGTGTGTCGACCCTTCAAGTTCCTGAAATGCCACCACCACCAAGACCTGACTCAATACTACAAGAATCATTTGAGAATGATGTTGAGACACCGGGGAAATCAACAGAACACATATTTTGTGTTCAACTGGAAACTGGTGAGATGTCGAAAAGATGGAAGGGATTGAAAATACCTAAGAGAATATATGCAATGAAAGGGATAGAAGAGGATGATCCAGTAGGGAAATTTGTCGCTTTCTTGTGGTGGTTTTTCTTCATTATAGCACGCGTTTTTGCCATCGCATTATTTTATGAATTCCACCCTTTGTATCTGATTGGTGGTGTCGGTATTCACTATATTCTCATGTTAATATTTCTTTTCCATCATGCAAAGGACTGTAACATCACAACGTTTATTGTTAATATTTGGCTTGGTCTAGTCTACATCGTTATCATCATTGAATATAGAATCCGATTCAAGTATGCGAATATATGGCTGTTAACTTACTATATTTTTGTCATGATTCAAAATACATCCATGACTGTAACATGGTTTGTCCTCAATGATTGGGATAGTTTCTGGTATTCATATATGTTTTACGTTATTTTTGTCAGCATGGGACTTTGTATCATTTCGACATGCGTATATCACGTGCTTCTGAAGCCTGGTAACAGACGAATATACGCGAGTTGAGATATATCATTGGTTGAAATGTGAAAATGCACTATTACTCCAACATATCGCGACTGACTTTGTGACTACTGCACGCAATGTATATTATATTAATTAAATTATTTTCATCATTTATATAAAACAATTGTGCTAAAAGTTTATAGAATTGTACAATTTCATTCATCTTAGCAAAGATATTGTATGAGACACATTATTATATACATGAAATAGTTATTAACTAGGCTATGAATTCATATATCTTAGATGAGCATAAAAAAATGTGATTTCCGTTACATATGTATGCAAAAACGGAGAAAAAAGCAACTTATATGGGTATCACATATAATTAGTCAGGCAGCATGAATTCCTGCCATTGACAGTTCATTCAAGAAATTGTTTCGCCATTAATACTACAGTATTTATAATTCGTATATTAATCTGTACATGATGTATGGTGTTATAATATCCAATGGAAGTTTAAATGAATAAATTGAATGCTAATGACCAAATTATGAAAAAAAAAATGAAGATTTTTACTGCTACAAGTTCAAACGTGGAGATTCGAGTCTCTGTGTAATGTTCCAAGTTGCGCCTCAAATAGTACATCATTTAATAGTTTTTCAGCGACTATCCTTTGATCGATCCGCATATGGCGTAATTTCGCCGCAACATTCCTTCCGATTGCGTCGAATTCATCTTCCATAACAAAAGAATTGTTCTGTGTAAATTTACTTATATCAGCTGATTCTTGTTCTGTTGATTTATGTCTTTTAGCAGTTGGTGAATCTGCCCAAGTGTTTGTAGATTGTTCGACAGTCTCATCATTGCTAATTGGGCCTTCATCCTATTGAAAATGCATTTCAAATGAGAAAAAAAATATTGGAAGGTTGGCTGATAAAATTCTGTATTTACCGTCCTGTAACATTTTCTGTAGCCTCTTTTAGTTTTTATGATCTCTGGACATTTTTCTGTCGACAAATCTACATACGCAATAGCGGGTCTTCTCTGATTTGATTTACATTTAATTTTATCAATTAAAAATGGATGAACCCTCTAAAAATTAAATGTAAACGAATTATCGAATAAATGCATAACTGAATGAATACATAGATATACGAACAGCGATATATATATCGTTATTCAGAGGGATGCAATGAGATAAGTTGATTATTTTACTTTTATGTGACTCAAAAAATTTCCAGTTGATTTGAGGTTGCCATTTAAAAGTTTCATGCATTGAATACATTTTACAGTAACATTGGAATCATCTACTCTGATAACGGAGAAAAATTCACCGTCAAGAATAGCTGGCAATCTAACAGGAGTGAGTGCCATATTTTGTTGTGAATTTGGTGGTGGCGGTGTCACTTGAATTGACGATTCGTGATCTTCTTGCAATGTTATAGCTTCATTGCTTTCATGATTATCTGATTGAATAATTTGAGACTCGTGGTTTCGATTAACAACACCGTGTGACATGTCGTTACCATGAACATCAATGATACACGGATCAAATGTTTCAATTTTTCCCTCATATCTTGTTGTTGTTGCTGTCGTTGAGAAGGTTTCCATCATCATAGTTTTACGATTTATCCAAAATTATATGTAAAACTTGTAAAATAACACAATAAAATTTACGCTATCATTTTTTCATCTATTATCTCCTATTTCAATATCATTAGACAAGGCTTTTTATTTTATATTATTCAGTTCATTATTCATTTTACATATCTCATTTAGCACAAGATGACTTTGTGAGATAAGTATTTCATACACCGCATCTACATCAGATTAAATTCTTCACCATTCCTTCAACTCTATGTATATATATATATATATACATATATACATATATATATGAAATATTATGTTTCGGAAGAAGCAACACTCGTGTAATTTACTAATTTATATTATAAAATAATTGCGTATTTTTGCGTGTAACTGGCGTTTTACCATTGTTGACTCAGTACTTTTGTTGATACTCATTGTACTGTGTTACCATCTGTTATCCCACGTCTACGGCTGCATTTCAATTGAACGATTCATTTTCCTCGGAAGCAAATGATTTGTAATATCGCTAGAGGGCGAATCTTTGTTTCGAAATTTTATCGCGCGCAATGTCTTCTCAAGTATAAATGTTGACAGAGACATAACTTGTTGTCTTTTTGTTGTTGTTTGTTCATTAAATCCGGTGATGCGTGAATAAACTTGGCGGAAAATGCATCATTATCTTTTTTAATAAGAATATTCCAACAAAGTATCCATTTATTTTTTCATTTATAATTTATACATAACATTGGTATAACACACTTAAAAGTACATTCGTATAATATGACTTATTACATTATACAAGTACAAAAGTGTTATATCATGGAAAGAATATTGGAAAATTGTTAATAGGTATTATATATAATAGAATGGAAATTGGTATTTGTGCAAATGAGCGTTGGTGCGTGCTGAGCGCAGCCATTTCATTGTTGCCAGTCAAATCGTCTAGGGTGCGCTTCAGTGTGTTGGAACATGAATATTTTGAAAATACTTGACTTTACCGCGATTATCTGTCATGTATATTTAATGCCTACTCGGTGTGCGGTGATGTGAGACTTGTGAATTTGCAGACAATTATTATGGAACATGTAAATTGATGAAATGAAAAACAATGATGTAGAACAATGGAAAAATTGGTAAAGTATAGACTATATATTAATATTATTGATGAAAGATATGAAGTTTTTGCAAATATTGTGATAATCTTCACCAAGCATCCGAAATTCATACGAAAGTAACGGAATAATAAACAGAAAGCCAACCTCGCTTTTCCTAATGTCGAAATTTTTCAGTAAAACTCTCATTGTCGTATATATATAAATATTAAATTCAAATAATTGTAATAATATATTTAAGGTTATAACAATGAATCACCGATGATTGATATTGAACGATGAACCATAACGAGATATATGTTTCAGCAGGTACATACAAGCGTGCGCTTTCGTTTAATAATAAATTATTTAATTAATAACACGTCGTTTCACTAGTTGAGTCCAATGATGAGATAAGATATTATAAAAGTAATCAATTATATTTTCCCACACAATGAAAAAGGCTGAATATTCAAATATTACATAACGTTTATATTAATTAGTAGAAACAATATATAGATTGTATGTATTTGTTCAGATAACTCAATATAATTCAATGCATAAAATATATATTATGTCATTTATGCTAATATAAATTTGAACAATGCAATGTCTTCAAAGAATTATACCTGTTTTCCACAAGCTATCGTGATGATTATCATGCTCTACAATAAAACGCCTAATTCGATCAATTCTACTAATGTAACACTCGAAAAGTATATGAAAGTAGAGATTAGGACTAGAATATTGATGTTGATAGTCGCGTGATCTTTCAATGAGACCAATTAATAAATTACTATTACTAATCTAATATTGCACTGTCGGCCATACATATTTCCAACTGATTGTCTTACTTTCAAAAGCTCAATTGCGAAATTAACAAACAGTTAAACGTAAGATTGACAATTTATCCGATTAATGCTCTTCATAGAGGCGTGAATATATCAGTATTTTTTTCTTTTGTTTCTTATAAATATAATAAATATTATTTGAAAATTATCATAAGTATTCCACTGGCTCTCTCTGCATTGTCCGGGCAGTTGATTGGCACATAATTTTAATCATATAATCTGTGACCTAGAATGAGTGTTTGTACACTTGGTAGAGTATGGAAGAACAGTGACAAAGCTCTCATTTTCGCTGTCACTCGAATTAATACCTGTGTGTCGCTCTATTTTTGTGGATACCAAACAAGTATTATTTCTATAAGTATCAGCATCAGAATCCATGCTCTTGGACAATTGTGATTCATTTGAAGTTTTCCGAAAATTACCAAAAAATACACTATCAGTACCTACACTTTCAGCGCCACTCTCACTCGCACCATCGCATATCGATTCTGTTTCGTCCGTCTCAGATACACTACTAAAGTCATACTTAATTAATTGTTTATTCGATTCACTGCTGTCTGTACTACTCAGATATCCACTATCTTCAATTTTCCCAATTGAAATGAGTGTTTTGACAAAATTTTCCGCATGACCGCGATTCTTTCTCCGGGCCCCTACGTGTCTTTTGTCATGGACAGGAGAGCATTCACTGGCCGTAGGGTTACCCGCTTCAGCTTTTCTCCTGTCCTGTACGTTTTTTGGACCATAAACAATTCTTGGTAGTTTTGGCTGTCGATAAAAATTTTCTGATGGTGGCATTGGAACGACATCGGGTTGACTTACTTTTCTTTGTCTCCGTAACTGTTTTGAATCGGGTGTCAGATACTTGGTGTTTTGCCACAAGCAATTGTCTTGAACAAGCTCATTCAGCGACCCCGCACTATCCATAAGACTGGTGTCCACGTGAGATCGTAATTTAGCTTCATAAATTTCTCGGAGGCTTCCATATCCTCTGGTCAACGTTGGACTATTGTTATTAGTCGAAGTTGTATCATCTCGGAAACTTCCTTTGCTCCTCAATAAAATGTGTGTAGGGCGCTCCAATGAGTCTACATAAATTTCATTCGTTGTATTTTTCTCATAACAGACATCTCCATTAACTTTCAATTTCATTGGTTTTCTATCTAATGTATCGGGTTCATATTCAGAATCATCCTGTTTAACATAATTTTCTGGTGAATCTTGAACTTTTATAGTTAAGTGACCAGGTTTTTCAGGCTTGTAACAAATTTCCGGGCCTGAATCATCGCTATTTGTTGGGCTAGCATATCCATCATTGACATAAACTTCACTCACCAAAGAATAGCCTTCTGATTTTTGTGAAATTAACTCAGGTAGATTATTGTAATAATTCTTTCTCATAACTTGATCATCTGTTTTAGTCTTATCGGTATTATTATTTTGTTCACATACCATTGATTTTAATTGCTTTTCTAATGATGGCGGAATGTCATTCATTTTCTTCTCCAATCTCTTTCTGTTAGTTCTCTCTAAGCTGTCAGTTTCATAATCAATATCCACTATTTTTCCGTGATGCTCCAAAGCTTTGACATCTACCATTTCCTTGATGACTGCGTCCATTATTTTTTTGGCTTGTGATTTTGACGTAGGAAGTTCATTAATCATATCGGGCAATTCTTTAGTGAATGATGTGGGACCTCGATGTTTTCGTCCTTGTTGCATGTTGTCTGGTGATTTTTTAGTTGAGTTCAATGACTCTAAATTCGTTTTTTCTGAGCTACCATCAGGCGAAAAACGTTGCTCAATTGGATCTTTATTGTCACTCATTAACTGAATTTCCAATGCTGCATTATCTTCCATTTGTTTGATAAATGAGTTCTCAATCGCTTTTCTTACTTTTGCGTTTATTGTATCATCATATCCAATGTACGTTTGTTCAAGATTACACCGTCTCGTTCGGCAAAAACGATCATAATTTGTATTTTCAAACATTGACTTGGTTGATTCTCTGGAAACGCTGTGACGATCATCTTCACCCAAAATTTCACTTTTTGCAATGTTCTGAAACGTTCGAAGCATCGGTGGATTATCTTTCCATGATGCCAATATTTTCCCACCACTTCCACCCGCATTGTGTGACTTTATCAAATCGGCTTTGTTATCTTTTAAGTGTTCTGAACTTCGTGCAAATGTTCGGATATTTTCTTGGAAATTTTTTTGGCTGTCTTCGGGATCTCTCCAACGTCTTTCCGGTGGTTTGATATCTTCTAACCAAGCACGAACACGACTCTCACCTGGTATAGGTCGAGAATTGTCCGGCAATGAGACAGGCAAATTATTTCGACGTGATTCAAGGCAGCCAGGGCATCCAGTGCACCGTTGTGATTTTTTCGATTTCGCAACGGAACTCTGAATTGATCCAGCCCGTTTATTCGATGAACTGTATCGTTCTGAAGCAGTTTCTTCTTCAGGAATACCCGCAAGAGTTGGAATGAATCGCTTAGCTGCCAATTTGTGCTTCGCAATGGAAATGACTTCGCGAATTTTGAAGAGGAATTCAGTAGCTGCTGGTGGTGGTGCCTATAGACAATAAATTTTATTATACAGTCATTCTCCCATTGACTCGTGATTCATTTGCATCATTTACATTATGTATACTTACTAAAAGGAGTTGTCGATCGAAGTATGCTGGATTAAAATACAATTTTCTGCGTTGTGTACCAGGAAGTACTGCTATATCTTGTTGGTGAGCATTTTCAATTGTTTCTACAATACGTACATTCTCTTCGGGTAATCGTTCAGCAATGATCGGTGAACCAAAGGTACCTCCACACTGTTCAATAAATATCATGTGCGGATGGACGATAGCCGATGTTATTTTTTCAAATCCACTTTGATCACAATCACTTTGATCGAATTCATCGCCACGATCACTTTCACTCGGTATACTATTATTGTCAGTCTCGTAATGACACGAAGCTGTCAATAGCGGATTATTTTTAATCAATCCTGAGCTACTTCTGCCATTTGTAATCATTACTTCATCATCTTTTATCATTTTTCGACGGACTCGCCTACTGTGAAGGTATAGCAAAACACTCGCAACGTATATCAAGGCTAATAGAAGAGCAGATATTCCAATGGCTGTATATTCAATTGTTGACAGACCCTGTTGAGATTGCACAGTCGACGCAAATGTCACCTCTCTGATACCTAAACAATTCCGATATTGCAATGCTGTTAATTCTCAAGATTCCCAACTTGCTTCTAATTGTGTGTAGTATTAACTCACTACTTTTTGATGGAGATCCTGCAACTCGGAAAGCAACACAGGGCGTAAAAACACTGTGATTCGACGATTGCGGTGATGCATCTCTGCAAACCAATCGTACAATGATCACTTTTCCCTCGGCGGCGTCTCGCAAACCACCTTCCCCAATCCACTATATAGGAATTCGATTAATACACATTTTTGTGCGTTCATATGTTGACTCGTAATTGATCAATCAGTTACTAACCTGCACAAAAGTTCGGCCTTCATCTCTGAACAATTTGAATGGTGATTCGGTGCTGGATAAATTTCTCAATTCAGTCCATCCGGATTTGCCGAGCTGTTGAGCGCCAGCAATTCCACATACCGGAGTTATAACGCCTGAAGTGATTTTACATTTTCGTTTTATGAAAAAATTCATTGATATAATATATACTCATTTTGGTGGTGGTTGATGTACTTACCATCGAATTGAACTTCAGCTTGTGGATATATAATTTGTCCTTGTTGAGGAAGAAAGATGTATGGAATTTTTTCGATGATGCCAGAAATACTGAGGAATCCAGTGACGCTGCACTCTGTTCACAGTGTTCATGCATTAATAATAACCAATATGATGTCTCGCATGTACATCAACTCAATTTATTGTGATAAAATATGATATGATTTTTTTCTCTTGTTATTTCTGTTGCAGATAAAGAAGAATGACAAGTGAAACATATGTGATGAATTGTGTTGCAGACGAAGATTGCAGTAGTTCGTGACGGTAATGTAAAAATATTGATCCATCGGATAAATTGATTTTCATTAATTCGTTAATTATCAACTTGATATCCATCTTTATACAATGAGCATTCAGATATAAATGCATAAATTGTAGATGCATAGTGATTTATTTGCTCTTCGCCATTTGGGAATCTATAGAATTTACACATTCCCTTGAGCACCGAGTAATTTACGTGTGCATACAGTCTTTCCCGTTGCGTCATTTTTGTCACTTAATTTATATGCGCACTCGAGTATTAAACAAACTCCTGCACCTCGACCTCGTAACCTGTTGTGTGTTTACCAGGTCTATCTCTATTCATATTCACAAACTTATACATGAATATCCATACATAATTGTTTATGTATACAAATATTCAGTGTGTATACATAGTATAAGTACTATAGAGTTTGGTTGACTGCTGAAGTCAGATTTGTAATGTTTGGATGACACTAAATGCAACACATTAATAATCGACAAGGATTAATATGTTGAGAGAATATGGTGTTAAATCGCGTTTCATCTCATGTGAATAACTATTGCGACCTTCGTGAACCTGATTCATATCCTCATGTGGTATCGTTATAACCTGCTCGATGCGTTTTCCACTACCACAAGTGCTGTTATTCATTCGCATTTTCTTCAATAAGTACTTAGACTCGCTTTTGAGCAAATACACATATTTTATATCAGTGAGGCTACAAAATTTATTGTATGGCAATTGCTTTTGTTTGTCCATTAAATACTGATAATATGGTCGCGCTGTTATTAGATTCATCGGGAATTTAATAAATATACAAAATTTAGTTGCTGCATCGAGCTATGACGATATATGTAAATGAAATGTTGGTGGAAATGAATTATACGGAACTATCACCTGGATATCAATATTTTAAATGACTATGTTTCACATACAATTCAATATACTGTTTACCAATATTTCGATATATGTATGGAGAGAAAGTGGAAACTTTTTGAAAGTTCTTGATTCGGGACCCCCAACATTAATGATGAGCGATTAATATATAATAGAGGCATCACGATTTCAAAAGATTTCGTGGTGTTGTTATTTATTTTTTTATTTTTATTCGTTTTCTTTCTCTTTTTCATAATGTGATGGGTATCACATTGGACAGAATAATTTCCACCATCCCTCATAACATATTCTGGTGATAATTGATGAGTCTCTCACTCATCGTTCGCGGCCTCAATTGCAAATTGGTGTTTATTCTTTCTTGATTGATAACCGTATAATACCCTTATGGATTTATATGGTAAAATTCGTTTTACAATTATATATATTTTTATTTCAAACTTGTTTCTCCTTCCCATAAATGTGAATATGCAAGGAAGAGAGTGTCAATATACTATGTTCTAGGCAGCTATTGACACTTTTCGATTGTTCACTTCATCCACTTTGCATTATTTCATTAATTTTCCAATAAATTTCGAGTGAAACGAATTATTTCAGTTGCGTGATGTATATAGAATTTCTTGGTTCTCACTTCAATTACCGAAAATATAAATATTTCAAATTGTATAAATACATGTTTTATCTTTCATTCTTAAACTGGATGAACTGATGGGTCATGTGATGATGTTTTCACCGAAAATGCAATCTTTATTTTAAAGTGGGACAAGTTAATTGTACCATTCATCACAACAGACGTAAATAATGTATGAGTAGTTTGGGAGAATCGCGTGCCATTGCAATGGTAGATATGCTCACCATGTAGATCGCTCACGCAAATATGTAGATCTTCACGAAAAAGCGGTAGCGTGGGATTGCATTGACAAATACAAGTAGAATTGATGCTTGATGAGATGCTCGAAGTGATGCTGGATGTTAATCCAACTGCACCATTGGTTGTAGTGGATTGACGTCGATAGGGAGTAGCAGTGAAGCTACTTAGATCTGAACATGCACTCGAACACGAACCTGAGTAGAATGGAGAATTAATAAATAACTGAGAATTATCAATTACTGTTGTTGATATTACCGGTTTATCTTAACTTCTCTCGTGAGGAGAAGAAAATATAATTTATTCTTGTGGCACACACTTATTGGTGTTTGTTATAAATGATGAATTCAATTTGTTAACTATCTATATAATGATACTACACTAGTGAAAACCAGTGGAACAAGTTCTTAGACACTGTTGATTTTTTCACATGATTCTCGAGGGTTTCAGCTTTGAAATTAGTTATTTGCTGATTGACGATTTTGCATGATTGAAAAAAGTGTGAACAAATAATGGTAATAATAAAGTCAAATTGAATTCTAATGAATTCGATAAAAATGAGAGGAAAACCAATGGAATTAATTCGTTGTCAAACTTACCATCGACTGTGAAAATATCACCGTCGAGATGACGAACGACAGAGATCTCTTGACTGGAGACCTTGAATATTTGGAGGCAGCATGTGAGTAGGACAAACGATTGAAACATCTTCTCATCGGCATTCTAGAAGAATAAGTGGTAATGTCAGTGGTTAACGTCATTAGCATAATATAAATGGGTTTTTATTTCGATTTATTTCTCATTTTTTTCTGTTTGCAAATATATAAAATCTATGTATATGTATTTGACACTTATCCACTGGGAATGTGATCCGAAGTATCGTCTTTACGACTCCATGAATCAATTGGGAAAAAAACAGCGAATTACATATAGGTACATAAAATACGCGATGGCAGTTTGGTAAAATTAAGACATCGTCATGTATCCAAAGTGCCGTTATATCGAATTGACTTTGATAAATTTTCATTTATTCGATAAAAAATGATGTCACGTACATTCTTTCATATATATTTACATTGAAAGGACGTCTAATCGAATGCTAATACAAAACATACAATATATCGATTCAAAATAGTGATGTCATACATGATCGCTTGGATGATTGTGAGGGGACAATAATAATTAGTCGCCGTTGAGTAATATTCTGTGCAACGGGAAATTGATTATATCTTCGTCTGTTTGAGCGCGGGATACTCTGCTGGTATACGCAGCAGCATATATTCATGCGTATATAAAAATGTCGTGAAATATCTCTGGTGATTTTCGTATTTGCAAACGTTCTCTTTTCATTTTATTTTTTTATCTTTATCTGATAGTTGTTCCTTCAATGATGTTGCTGGCTGAAAACTCCTCTATGTCTATCTTTTTTGTCCACTCAAGCAGAATAATATTCATGGGGGCCACGCACATGACATTGCACATTGGATCACGCTGTGTGTCTTTTAGAATCGCCGATGCGTGGCGGCACGAGCCCGTACGTTTTTCTGCCTCTGTCTTTTTCTCTGCTTCAACCGCCTCGTTCCTTGCCTCAATCATCTACCACGCCTCTCAACGAATAATCTCTCTGTATATTTTTCGCTTCTTGGACTTGATATTGTGGACAACGGGATCTAACGAGTGGTGGTCCTCATATACACCGTATTATATGCCCCGGAGAGTTAGAGAATTACATTTCAATCTGTCGGATAATCATGTTGGATCTGAAAAATTTTCATTTGCAATGTACATCCGCTATAATATCAAGTTAGACTGACGTAACTGTGTTAAATAAATAGGACAAATGGAAGAAAACGATGAGAGCGCAGGGGTATTTCACGCGACTGATTTTTAATTGGGTGGGACTCGAATACGTGACGATCGTGAGATGAAGAAAGAGACTCCAACTAATTATCTCGGTGAATTCCATTGGGCTGTTTGAGAGACAGTTTTACTCATTAAAATGACAAAAGTCCCTTTTTAACTCTCATCATGTTCGAATATATTGACTACTTGTTGTCAAAAAAAGAGCGGGAGAAGGTAGGGAACACTAGTGAGAAAAAAATTTACAGATGGTCCTCGTCAAAATACCGAACGTATTTCTTTTCCAAACGTTCCATTCGCTTATATCATTTATATATATATATGAACAGTTCGAGCTTTCCATGTCTTCTTGTTTCCCTTGTGGTTTTGTTCAATATGATAATAATTGGTCGCAATGTGAAATGAAGCGATGAAGAAGATTTTTTTGTCACATAAATTGTTGGTTCAATTAATTGGCATCGAACTAACGTGCATTTTCACATTTACCATTCTAGTTTTGTTTACCAACTGACAATAACAATTGTTGTTCCCGTCCTTTTTTCAAAAATTCATTCATTCACAGTGATGGTTTGCACGCGCTGTGAGTAGAAACTTGCCGATTCGCTTGAATCGTTTCGTACATATATCGACCACGACTTCTGCATTCGTGTACCGAGTACATTTCATTTAACAAGTATATTATGGTGCGATGTAATCATTGTGCTTCGCACCTGTTAGTCATGAATCGGGCATTCATAATGACATTGTTACGAGAGAATATGAGCGGTATATTTGTATTAGCTGAGAAAAATATTTTTCTTCTGTTCGTAGGCAGCATAACATATATATACATACAAATTCAAGTTGTTTGCTGTTTCCCCGTCAATGATTGTGCATGTTTTTTACTCTTTTCCCATTCAATTTGTCTGACACACAACGTTTATGTCATATAGAAAATATAATGACCGATGAAATTTTTTTCTTGAATTCGTTCATCATTCTTCAATGAATAAATTTGTGAACTAGGAAGAAAATAAATATAGAGCTTCTGGCACTTGGAAGGGGCTTTATGGTGTTGCACATCGACAAGTGCCATAACACTTCCTATATTTATCGAGTTTAATGAGCATTCGAGCGCACGGTCGTTAAAGGACTATATATATATAAGGAATGTCGTCGCGAGCGGAAAATATTTTGGGAGAAAAAGTAACAGGATTCTAGTTTCGAGACTGCATTAAAATTGAATGGGATACATTTTGGAATGAAAAATGAAATTGTCGTGGAAACCATGGGTAGGATACTTCAACCATAGTGATGAAATCATTTCATTAATGAATATTTGTGTTATCAGTTTATGTTTTTTTATAGTTTTATTGTAATTTTTGAGAGAATAGTTTTACGACCGTGGCATTGGCGGATGAAACTAAATCACAAATTATCTCTATTCAATATTGCGACATTTTGAAGGCTTCCATTAATTTCAATGGAGCGGAATTTGTTGAAATGAAAAAAAAATAATAATTTATATTGATGATCTCACTAAAAATCAACGATTTTTCAGTTGCCTGCGCGTTAGCGCCGTCGTTAATCATTGAAGGCGAAGTAAGGCGAACGATTATTCAGTTATAATTATAGGCTGCCATTTCATCGATCGATGCATCGATCGCTTATTTAAAATACCTTAAAAGTTACGATTTTAACGGGGTAGGCGTGATACGATCAAATTGTTTTAAATGCACAACATCGGTCTCGATTATACCCAGCACCATTGGCGGTATGTACATCACAAGGTGACGATGACAACCGGTTAACTCATATTTCCCATCAGAGGGGAGAAAAAGCATGTATACATATATATAGTGAACTTGCAAATAGATTCATTTGGATGGATACTACAGATCAGTGTTCAGGTAGTTATTTATTATTCGAAAGTCTTGTTGGGATGAATTAACAAGATTCACAGTTTTAATACCTTCATTCACTTATATAAATGCGGATTTTAAACCAAATTTCAATTAAAATTACAAATAAACACGCTCAGGTCAGACGATTTCCAGACATATCGATCAAAGCGTCCCTTGACCTCCACAGCATCGTGTCATCTTAATTTTATTCATCGCGATTTTTTAATTTCGTTCACGGTCATGATAATGAGAAAGGATACGGAGGTCTTTGCCATTGGAGATTGGCCAACTTATTTAACATTTACCAGAAATCGGTGAAACTCGTTCACAAAATTTAAATTGGATATTCCAATTTGTGTTGAATAAAACATGATTATATTGTAATGACCAATTAATTTTACATATAATCCTTTTTCGCCACATTTTATTTCCGAAAAATTTCTTTGCGCAATTTTTATTCCAAGTCTACAAATGAATACTCAATATTTATAGATATGGAAATTTCAAATCGATCTCCAATCAAATTCGATTGCAAACTTCTTTCCTACCTAAAGAATCTCAACTCAACATGCATATGTCGCTCTGCAGATGTTTTGATATGAGTGTTAGGGTCAAGACATCAGAACATATATAAATAGAGAAAAAAAAACCAGCTTATTCAGTTGTCAAATGGAATGTTTGCTTGTCAGAAGGCAGAATTGTACACAACTCTATACAAGAATTTCTGTTTATCCCTGAAACATTCAATAACGAATGTGCTGTGGAGAGTAAAAAAAAACTTACTGATATTTTAGTACATTCATTTTGTGAACTCAAACATTTACTCACTAACAAATTGATGAATAACTCATCGATGAGTGTGTGTCATATACTCACTTTTGAATCTTCGGTCATTGTTGATAGAAAAATCAAATGTAATATAATACTTTAGTGGATTTTCTGTAGAACCCGTCAAATGTTGTGTTTGTATAGACATACCAGTCATTTTTTAAATTCGATGGCTGAAGATGTCACTGAGATGCCAGGAATAGAAATGTTGGCATAAACTAACACTTTATCTGTCACATCGATATCTCGCCCATTTTACTTTTAACTGGCCATTGACTAACAAGACTGAAGTACCCAAGTACTTGGCGGTTGGATTATTTTTGTTTTGGTCCGGGGCATTACGAAGCCAGCATCCCACCTGTGGTTTTCCGCCTCTGCGATATATATATATTTGAATTTACGACTGCTGTGATCCGATGTGAAAGAAGTTAATGAGATTAAAATGAGGATGAAAAGAGGGGAATAAAAAGAGGAGTACATATATGTTATGAGAGATATAGTATAGGCAGACTTGTTCTTATAATTAGTGTTCGACGGAACGTTTATTATCAGCCTGCGGGTTATTTTGTCACGATTGTGGTAATGAGAATTCGAGAAGATGTTACGTTGATTTGTATGATGATAGGCATATATGACGGTAGTGCATGATATACGATCACATATGTGAGTCAATGGAAGAAACATATATGATAAATAATCGATTTCATGGACTCACAAAGTTCTATTGTTATCTATTTTTATTGACGTAAAGAAATAAATGTATTGATGCACTTGAAAACGTGTATTAATATATGCATTTGCATTGATCTGTCGCATAATTTTCTCGTCCATGCATTCATACATATAGGAATTCATTTCATTCTCACGTGTTTAATATAATTCGCATGTCACATGAGCGCGAGTTTTCTTCTTTTTTTCCGTACGGTTAATTTATATTTCAAAAATTCATTTTAAATGTAAAGCATTATATGTATATATATATACCAAACCGAACACACAAATTTAGTGAGGTTATATGACTCGCAAATTCCATGAGTGCAATCGACTCGAATCCAGTTCCCAATCGGGGGCAGGATTATATTTTTTTCGCATCGTCACGATCCTCATCACATCTATATTTAATCAATAATGTACATTCGATGCAGCTGTTGTACAAACTTGAGGGGTTGTAAAATGGTTAAATAGAAGTACATTAAAATGGAAAAATATAGTACTGACTTTCAATGTAACAGAGTACTGTAATAAAGAGCGCGTGCCAATTACATATCAACATTTTAGTTGTAGTCACGCTTGAAGTTACACGATTCTTCATGTGCCTTTTTAAAAACTCTTAGAGAAATAACTATTCTATCTTCAAACATATACATGGAATACATATGGAATATATGTATATATATGTGGACGTGAAGAAGCGCGCGCAGTGCTGTGGAAAGCCGCTGGTATGTACAACAGGTTCCCCCTCGTGTGCGCGTGCGTGCAAATAAAAAAAAAGCCACCTGATTTATTACCTAGAAACTCGTGTCGCGAGACTCGTTGTTGTCCCCGTCCTCGTCGTTTGCCCCTCATTCTCAATGCTATCATTTTTTGGTTGGTACATGCCAAATTGCTTCACATGATACTGTAGTTTGCCTTGCATGGCACTCAACTCGGCTTACTCCATCCAAATCTCATTACCGTAATTTTTTCTTATCGGTTTTTAATACATTTTTTGCCTCTTATGAGTTCATATTAAAGAATATCTGTTTCACTGATATATAATTGGAATATTTACACCCATGTTATCAATTATTGATAATTTTTAGTTCAATTTGAATGTTTCGTATCAGTTGAAATTGAGCCAAATAGATTCTTAAGAATTAACCCATTGCTTTTTATGGATATTAATTTCTTGGTATTAATGACAGTATTACGCTATAACTACGATAATTGTTTGCGGTTCCTCTTCTTTCCATGCCATCATTCGTTTTTTTTTTTTTTTCGTTTTTCGCTCTGTATATGGTTCTTATAACCGGCGTATTCTTATGATAAGATGAAAAGAGACGAGTCAAGAAAAATGTATTTTATTTATGTAAACATATTGCTTGGTTGATGCTCATAGCACGTAATTGCTGAAGGATTACCAAGATCATTTAGTAATTACCGCTAATACAGCATATTTCATAACCGCGAATCTGTGGAATCACAGTATAATTCATGTTTCTCTTGGTTGTCGTTCATGTTACTCTACAAAAGTGTTTGCGGTCATTTGAAAATGTGTTTCACTATTTACGTGACATTCCAAACAGAAGTGAAGGTTTTAGGTCAGATTAGAAAAGTTTATCGTCATTTTATGTATTTACAACATTGGAAAACCTACTCAGTCTTCTGAGTTTGCATATTAACTTCATACTCTTTCTTCCACCATGAAAAGTATCTATAATATGAGTTTTTTTTTTCTGTCTCGTCGTTCGTATCGTTATGGCAATGTTCAACAAAATTTTCGAAACTTACTGAATTAGTGAAATGGGAAAACCATGTCTCAATGACATAACAGTGGTTTATATAAGCTACGCTGCAGTAGAATGGACCATGATTGATTGGAGTAACTATCAAGACTCAGATTGTCATACATAATTCAATGGATATTGAACTCTCGATATAGTCAAGTTCAAGTTGAATTCGTGTCGATCGATTGGAATGATGTATTGCATCGGCGCAGGAATACACAATGTTGTCTCAACAAGAAGAATTCCTACGCGAATTCATATAAAAAGCGAATATATATTTATATATATATATATATATACATGTGTGTGTAAAGTATATGAGTATATGTCGTGCTGACCATGATGAGGGGTGAAAATAATTACTATTGAAATCTGTCATATTCACTTTATCATTCCGGACGATTAACTTATGATTGTCTGTACAATTGAAGTGAAATGAAGTGTAAAATGGACATTTGTATTGTAATGCAATTATTTTTTTTGAAAAGAGTTGATTATGCGGATAAATATGGCATGATTTTGTCTATAGTGAAAAATCATTACTGTGAAGAGGGTCATGAAATATTTATCACCGTGAAGAATCTCAATAACTGAATCCTCGTGCATGCTATCTGGTCAATCTTATATCCATAAATTCAAATAAACTATACTGGAATTCTACGAAATCGCTTAATCTCATGATGCTCAGTAATGTCGAAGAAGTTGTCGACAAATTCTTCAATCATATTCTTTTTTTCCCTGTATTTTAAAGAACGTTAATAAATCCATTGGCGATGTCCACACATGCTCAAGTAGTCGGAGACAGGTTCAAGTTATAGTCAGACTATAATGTCGTATACTTGCTGTTCATGTGCATTTGTGCGCGAAAGCAAATACAACACGAATGGCTGGTGAAGTTAACAAAACGTACAAACGTACTACAGTATATATATATATATATATATTCAGTGGCATACGCGTGACATTCTGCCAAGTCAGGAACGCGCTTTGAACTGAGTTATGTATATGTGAATCCAGAAAACCGTTCGTGTTGTTTCTGTGTCTTTTCCATTTTTACACTTATATCCATTATTTCCTCGTCTCACTTTTATTATCCTACTCTTTTCTCTCTTTTCTCTTTTACTATTCATCTTTACCTATATTTGTTCTCGCAATTCGTCGAAGTATTCGATAGGGATGTTGGAATTGCAAATGGATTCTTTGTTGTTTTTCTCGTGTTTTCCCGTGTTCTTTTCCTTTGACACACGGTAAAATCCCGTTCTTTTCTATGCCCCATATGAATATCACTGTGATGAAGTGATACCAAATGATTAACAGTCAGATAATTTTTGTAACTCGGACAAAAAAAAAGATATTGTTTTTTTTTTCTTTTACCTGTTGTTCGTGTAATTGAAATAGTAAATGCTTTAGTGCGCGCATTGAACTCAAAAGGGTAAAAATAGAGAAAGAAATGAGTCTAATGCCCGGTGCGGTCATACCCCCATGGAAATTCATCGAGCCGTAATAATCTTAGCCCCTACCACGTAATAATGACGCATTAATTAATATTTATAGTCTGCCCACGTGGCATGACGCTTCCTCTGCATAATTTCTTTCCTCCTTTTATTATTTCCACCTCCTATCTTTATTTAATTTTTTTCGTTGATTTATTTATAATATATGGATGGATACAATGATGTAGAAGAAGAAGAAGAATAAGGAGATAGATGAATGAGGTTGTGCACCTAATAAAGTTCCCATTTATAGATGGATTGTAGATTGTGAACCGTATAGAGAAGAAACAATAGTAATGGCGTTATTCAAAATTGCTGTCCATAATGGCAATGACACTACCATTAAAGGTGTTTATAGCGCATTGAACCACCGTCTTGACGTTATTTCTTCCGCACCGTAAACTTTATTGTATATTATTGGTGATGAAAGCCAATACAAAAAAGATCTCTTTTTTTTCAATGTAGATAGCTTTTGATGTTAGATGTGATGAGTAGAACTTGTGTAATTATTTTGTTTTGCAAATATATGTATAAATGAGGAACGGTACATGAGTGTGATGGACCAAATATACACCACGTTAATATTTTTTTTGTATCTTGAAAATGTCAAATAAGCTGATGACAATAAAATTCATTCGGGAATTCTCAGCATCATTGCGCATATGGCTATTGAAGTGATTTTGATCACCTGTGGAGAGCGTCAGATGCGTCGTTAAGTTTATTTGTATGACCGCTATGATTGGTGATGAAAAACGAAAAAATAACCTATGTCGTGTTACAATCTTTATCGTGAAAATAAATCTAATTTCCCCTATAAATGCTCTCCGCTGTATTGATACAATGGTGGGGTATCCCATTAGTAACATCTTATAACTTTTTTTTTGCTGAAAAAAAAAGAAATTTCGAATATATAGCAAAAATGTTGCTGGATTATTAATTTAGCCAAGACGGATTTATGTATTTTGTTTGCGATATTGGGCACATCGTTAAAATGAATATTTCATGCCAAACGTTAATAGATTCTATGAGTGCTTCTTGCTCACTTATAATTAATTGTGTTCGAGTTAAATTTATTCGTTGCTCATAAATTTGGCAATTGACGGCGACAAATTTTTCGAATCGACTCATATGAATGAGGAAATTTTAATGGCATAATAATAATTACGATAAATATATGAAGCAGGAATAAATGATAATGAGAGAAATATGATTGAGATTTACAGATGTCGTGACAGATGTGTTATACACTATTAGCGTACATGTTTATATATTCACAACTCTTCACTATACAATCACGAAAGTGCCAAAGTTAACGAGCGTGACGTATCATAATGTCAATATGCATTTATAGTATAGAGGACATCATAAAAACTCACCGAAACGTTACTTGATCACTCTTGAGGATGGCATAAAAAATATATATGATGCAAATACAACGTCGAATAATTGAGCAAAAACATCATTGATTTATTGCTGACAGAAGTTGTATATCGATTACCACTATTTAATGACATTCGGTGCACGACAGAATAATGATATGTTTTCACCTCCTTGATATATAATAGTTTATTACTCATCACTACGTCAATCATTTGACTATCCATGTTTTTATCATCATAGTTTGTCAGCAGGAGATTCAAGCACACGTGAATATTATCAATTTTGGTTTTGTTTTGTTAAACTGGGTGATGCATCGAGGCGAACAAAATGGGACAGAGATGTGAGAGTGGTAATGAAAAGTATATCCGCTTTCGTGTGCGTGCACGTCGGGGAAACGCGACTGAGAAGACGACGAGATGATTAGGTCCAACTGGGCAATTTACCTATTCCATTATCATTCTTATCTGATTCGTATTCACATTTGGATCGCCTATTTGTTGTGTTGTTATCATGTAAATAGCAATCACCACGTGATACATGCAGTGGGGAGATTGAATCGGAAGAGACGTAAGATTATGAAGTAACAGAAAGAAACAAAAAAGAATTAAGAGATCATGAGAAGTGGAGTAACCACATCTGGTTTTTCAATTCTTCTGTTTCTTCTTCACCTCGTATTAGATCAACAGAAACGAGTCTGGAACATTCATGTGTGTTTGTCCGTGTGTGTGTTCGAAGAGGTCTCGATCTCAAACGACCTTGCGTAAGGCCATCGCTTCATCTATATGCTTTTGTTGTAATACATGTGATTAAAATAATCACAATTATGATTGGGAGTAATTTTCATTTCATGCAATGATTTAATTCGATCTTTAACTTGATGGCAACACGTCGTACGTTTGGCCAATTTTAAAAAGTATTATTTTACAATTTTGACAAAAATATGAAATTCACTGACCTGAGTTGATTCATTAGTTGTGCGTCCACATCAAGCTTCTCTTGACATTGCTCCAAACTTTTATCACTCACAAAATCTCAATAGAGACGAAACCAATATTTTTCATCACTCCACATGGAATCTTTTTCTTTGCATTCAATGCCATGAAATTTAATGTGTCAGAATTAACTCAAAACCCATCGATATTCGGAAGTATGAAACGATTATGTTGTTGACCGTGACATTGTACTTTTTCATGGTACCTCGAGATACATAGGAGGGAGATCTAGGAAGTGAAATGAGATAGAGGGAGAGAGAGAGAGAGAAAAAGAGAGGTAGTGAAGGGAAGAGTAGGTGGATGATCTGTGCTGTGTGGTGGTCGGGTAGTTTGTGGGACTCTTTCTCGTCCACCAACGAGCCGTCCTTCTTTCCCTTCCTTTCCACCATATTTTTTGCCGTTCAACCTGCTGTACTCACCTAGCACTTTTGCGCGCTCTCGACGACTGCTGATAGACACCAATTCACCGCAGAGTCACTGGATTCATTCTGTTCGCTTTTATCGATGCACCTTTTCTTCCTCCTTTTTATTCTCCTTCTTTTTGTCATTCATCTATTTGTACTTCTTTATTGCTATTGGCTTTACAGTCGTTTGTTTGGTGATACTGGAAATTAACAGGTTTCCCGTTTTATTGATGGTACAATATGAGATGGATGGGCGCGTGCCCGCGTCCCCGTCCACTACTGTTTCAAACTCTGACTTCTCCATATACTTGTTTCGACAGATTTGTTCTCAGTCATTCTTCCTTTTTTGACAAAACTATTGATATCTATCTTGAGTCAGGTTGCTTGAGCACTAAAAGGTTTTATTGGTATATCTTTTTGGTTTGCGATGAGTTCATGGACTCTTCATGAACTTCATTGAGGGAACAATGGATGTGATTATTGTAGGAGGTTCTCAATAATCAGATTAGTTTCAGGCGAATTCGTTGAGATTATCCTTGGAATCAATGTAGATTTCCATTCAGATTGGACATTTTTATATCACATATTTTTATATATTTCCATTCTTAATAAACGATATTCATATGCAGCGGAATATTGGATTATAAGTCATATTGTATTTGTGAAGATATAAATAAATATCCATGACAAATCGACTTTGAGTACTAACTCTTGAAGACTATTATCTTTACATCAGTAGGAAATGATGGGATAGCCTTAGAGGAGAGTGTCATGGGGGGATAAATACTTGTGGAATATGGCTACAGTTAGGTAACATGTGGCCAAGTCACCATCTGTCTAGGAAGTCATAGTTGTCAGAGCCAAAGAACTTTCACTTATCCTCTTTGTTGTACCATCTGCATCGCCGTTCTTCCCTTTCTCTAATCTACTGAATTTCATGAAATAATCAAAATGAAAACATAGCAAGTACTAATTACAAATTCCGTTCCGTGTCTCGTTTCACGAGGATTAAAGTTTATTTTTTCATCGATCCTTACCGGCTGATACCGTTGTTAGAAGTGCGAAGAAAGAATATGAACTTTTTACAACCTGCAGCAAAAAATATAATGACGTATTTGAATATTGTGCTGAGTATAATAACGTGAAGGAGGGTATATGGTAAAGATTCGAATGATGTTACTGTGATGAATGTCTCCATGGACATGGTGAAGAATACCCCAGCCTTCAATTCAAGTGGCTGCATTGCTCGGGCCATGGACATGACAATTAGAATCTTGGAGGTGGAATCCAGTTTATTCTCCCATCCTGACATCCATTGCGCCATGAGTAATGATTGTGTCTAAAATGGAAAATTAAATTGCTCATTTAGCATATCAATCTCCGATTCATCGGTTCCTATTATTTCTTTTGTACACATTACCTGATAAGATAGTTCATTGCCATACCAACACCAGTATAATAATTGAGTGAACGCTGCGCCAAGATAGATTACAAATTTTATTAAACTTGATTTCTCTTGTGCTCCCTGAAACGGAGGGACATAATTAAAATAACAAAAAACTTGATTCAAACTAATAATTGAGCATTCTATTCTTACAAGAACAGCTTGGAATCCTGTTAAACATATCATAGTGAAACTTGCAAAGAGTTGCATCAACATACTGGTACTAAAAATGGCATTGATATCTTCAACGATGCCAATAAGTCTCTGGTGATTTGTTACACATCGTTTGAATCTAGATACAAAATCTTTCTCAATATGCTCAAATTCAGATTTTAGAAATGGTACGAAAGTAGATGTAATTGTTGGATCACCGTTGATGTTCATCGCAATATTAGATTTCGGGAGATTTCCAAGCATTTTAATTTTGTTAGCAAACGTATTAGAGCGAGATTGATCTTCTTGGAGTAATCTTGGTTCACAATTTTGATAATTGTACGTGAGGATGATGAGTTGAACGTTAATCCATCTCATGAACCCTAGTCCTATTGTGTCCATTAATAAAATCGCTGCGACACCGTATGCCACAGCATATATTTGTGTGATGAAAGCTAACTGGAATGTAGGTGATGCTGCAGTGTTGATGGGATAAGCTGCTCTTATTGGGAGTTCACCATTGTTTCGCGGTACAAAAAAAATTAGCGCCATCATTAAAATTGAGCCCATACTGCTGAAAAACGTAAAGCCTATATTTTCATAAAAAGTGTTGGTCTTCAGGATATTGGAAACTTCCGCATCTGGTATGAATTATAAGAAATATTTATGTAATGCAACGTATGAAAAATACCAAAAGAAATAGAAAAAAAAAACAGGATTGATCAAATTCACCAGTTGAACGCTGAAGGTTGCGAATCGGTGTGTATATTGCCTCAGTCAGTTTTTGAATTTGTTCGCGTTGGTTATGGAATTTATAAATTTTGAATAATATCACTGAAAGTCCAGCCATATAGCATCCATTGTCAGTGATAATGAGCAAATCATCCAAGTTATATAGGAGATCAGCAGCAATGGCTGTGATTAAGAGTATAAGAACTATGATACCGAGTGTACTAGACAGACGGTGTAAAAGTTTGATGTAGATCGACGTAGAAGAATTGAGGCCCCAAATTCCGCAGAGTCTGTGGTTAACGATGAATAAATTAAATATAAATAACATGTTGCAAATGGATTTTCACCTTAGTCCAGCAATGGACATAGACAGTACAGTGTGATATGCGTCAACGTGTGTCTGCTTCATGACTGGCGGTGATACTCCACATCAATTTCTATTCTTGCCGAATAGTCGATAAAAGTGTAGGAAGAAGTATATATATATATATATATATATATAATCGTGCAATTTTTGTTGGAAATATATCCCGATGAGGGTGTTCATTATGTGTTTATATGATAAACGGTGTTATTCGAGGCACTCTCATTATTTGGTGGTGAATTCAAGTAAAATTATATGTTCCGCCATATTTTTCTGTTACTTGTGTTATCTAGTATGTATTCTACATGCGTTTGAAAATAAGCAACAGCTGTTACGCTCCCCGTCATTCGATTCTCTCTATAACCGTATCACATCATTTGCATACGAAAATGGTTCTATATGCTAAACGTATGTTCGTGTGGATACTAGTGAAAATATTTTTCCTTTCTTTACTACAATAGTTTGATACGTGAAATACTATCAATTCGTTTCAATAGATGATTACAAATTTTGTATCATAATTTCATGTTTCGCGGGTGAAAATTTGAGTGACTGTGGAAATGCAATTATTTTTCATTGAATACCAGAATGAATTTCAGTCAGTTAGATTAATGTCAATATTGACATTTTGTAACCAATATAGTGTACCAGGGTGGGAGGAAACCATTCATTTCAATTGGTAGTATTACGTACTTTCGCTGCTGCATCTTAATGGCTGTTGAAATGTAATTAGTTTGAAATATCCATTTGAAAATTCAATGTAGTCGAAGCACATTATGAATAGTACCGATGAACGTAATGACGCTGTAATTTTATCATGGAATGTATTTTGTATAGTTATGAGATAAAAAATGAATGTCAGCATTATAATCGCATGGCTACTAATTCTACTGCAATATTTTTTTAATTCGGAGCAGAGCCATAAGATAAAATGATATAAAAAGAAGCGATCTGTATATTCAGCAATCGTCCTTTTTAATCCCCACCGGCGTGTGTGGACTACCATACATATACCTGAGAAGATGAAGACGAGAAGGTAGAGAACGAACCTGTCTTCATTTCTATACATTTGCATATGTACTTGGTAACAAAATGCGCATGACGTTGATGTGCTTTCGTTCGAGAGGATGCCGAAATACGAGAGGCGAAGATAGGGCGTTTAAAAGAAGAGAAAAAATGTGCACGTGTATGTCACGCAGTTGCATTAAAGAATGAAATCCTGTTTTGGGTTGTCTTATAACAGTAAACAGGTAGCTCTGTGTCGACAAGCAACCAACCAGTTTGTTGCATGTTTACGATTAAATTTTGACGTTCATTCGTTATTTTTCGTTGAGGATTTTATGGAAATTACTTATGAATTATCAAAAAATTTTAAATATGCATTATTTCGATATAAGATCACTTCGAGTTGTTGACGTCGTAGTGTAAAATAACGAAGGATTGTCGCAGGGTGGTGGTTTTCTACATTCATCTTGATGCTGAACGCGTTGACTCCGGCCTCTTACCTCAAATGTATAGCCATTGACCTTCTATCTAAGGAAATATCCAGGGAGAAGTGCTAGAAATTCTCAAGTCCAAAGATGGTATCTCATTGGCATGTGAAACAATTTTAAATATACCTCGACAGATCATAATTAGAGATTCATGACTATTCTTCAGTGTGGAGGGTTCTTTCACAGTCAGGTATAGCCGAACTGTTGATGACGTATTTCAGATGGTGATTGAAAAAAAAAAAGAAATTATTATCTGAAAAGCCTCTTCGCTGTTTCTCTGAACAAAAATTACTCTTATTCATCTTGTTCGATTATTTTCCCTCTCATGTACGGATTTTCCGTAGTTGAAGTACATCCCATAGTTCCAGTTCCATATGCTCTGTGATATTCCGCGTTTCTAAAATAATAGTCGATTTTGGTTCATCATTTTCCCAATATTTATTGAATGTCATTATTACTTTTCAATTTCATTCCAAGTCAGTAATTAACGACAATTCAAATAGTTTTCATGTTCAAATTCTATACCATAATACCTGCCGTTTGTTGTCGGTGGCAAAATTACGGAGTCTTCTGTTTTATTCTTTTTATATCGAAATCAAAGTGATCTGATGTAAGAATAGGTTTAGTCATTTGTCTGCGGTTACGTGAGTTAGTAGTGTGAAGAATGAGTAGGAATTTCGTAAGACCTGTAGCAAACCAAACATGTCATGCATATTATGAGTTATTTATGGGTGACTGTCGAGTTGGGAACGGATTGGAACTTATTGTTTCTGGCATTATCTATTCGTTTATGTTCTTCCTACCGAGATGAATGTTTGAAGTGACATGTTGAAAAATTTTCCGGCCTTCAACTGTAGTGGTTGTTTTGTACAACCTAGTGAGATGATCATAAAAGACTTGACATCGGAGAGTGCTACAGCTTCCCATCCGCATAACCATTGACTTGTTGATAGAGAAGCGCTCTAGAGAAATTTTGTGTAGGTGATATCAATTTACAAACTTGATTTATTAATGAATCAATTACTTGGTAAAATAATTGATTTCCGAACCAGCACCAATTCGCTAATTGTGAGCACGCTGCACCAAGATAAATGACAAATTTCATGAGACTCTTTCTGCTTGCAGTACCCTTATTGACAGAGAAAAAATGTATCTCACACACGCATATGGAAGTGCTCATTTAAATTATGAATCTCACCAATGCAGCTTGAAATGCTGTGAGGCAAATCATGGAAAAACTGGCGAATAGTTGCAACAGCATACTCGATCCAAATATTGCATTGAGTTCATCGATAATAGTAATGAATCTTTGATGATGTTTTGCACAACTAACAAATCTCCAACTAAACGAATCAATCATTTCTTCTGATTCTCGTTTTCCCAACGGTACAAACGATCGGATTTTCACCATGTCAACACTATTCGTACCAGAATGATTGATAATGCCTGCATCAAAGGTATCGGTTGAGCTGTCGGCAATAGTATTTTGTAGACATTTTTCGTAGTTGCTTCCTAGTATTGATAATTGAACAGTAATCCATCTAATGAGCGTTATGACTAATTCATCCATAAGTACAATGGTGAGTAAGCCATAAGTGACACTAAACGCTTGAACACTAAATGCCAACTCGTACAATGGTGATGAAGAAGTGTCAAATGGAAATACTGCTCTTATTGGTAATGCACCTTGTTCTTTGGGGACGAAGAATAGTAAAACAATCGCCAGCACACTACCAAGACTCAAGAAAAATTTCCCAGTCAGGTCTTCGAAGAATATACATCGGTTCACAGCAGTTTGAATTCCCAGATCTGTTGAAATATCAACTTGATGTTTTGGAGTATACAATTATCTCGTTAACTCGTATTATTGTATAACGAAGCACCGATTAATAATCTAAACGGAAAAAGTTGAGTGAATTACCGGATGATTCTCTGAGAATGTGTACTGATTCATGAATAGCATCGACCAATTTGGAAATTCTTCCATGTTGACTTTGGTATACATGCAACTTGAATATTATAACTGAAATCCCAGCGAGGTAGCACCCGTCATCAGTGACAATAAATAGATCGTCGTAGTTGAATATCAAATCAGTTGCTAATGTTCCAACGAAAATGATAATTGTCATAAGTGCGAATTTACTGTAGAGGTAGTAGAGAAATTTCAGAGATGATGGGACTGATGGTCGGAGACTCCAAATACCCAACAGTCTGCATTGCATGTATTCGTACACACATATATTCAAAATTTATTATATATATTATTTTTAGAATATTGTGCACTTGCATTGGATTACAGTGTCTTCACCTCAGTCCCGCAATCTTCATATTCAAGACTCTGCGGTGCGTTTCGATCGGCACCCGCTTCATGATGACTGTTGGCACGATATATAGCTTTTCGCCCTAGTAGGTATCGACAACGACTGCGGAAACTCCTAGACTATCCATTAGAGGGCAATTTAGCTTGAAATGCTCTGTAAAACGCGCCAATTTGTTTCGACTCAAATATACCACTCTGCATCGTTTTCTATCTTATCGAATATTTCTAGCATAATGATTTGCGTATGAATTTCAAATGTTATGGGCGTATTCGTGAGTGCAGGTGTATTCTTCTTTGTTTTATGCAATCTATGATGAAAATTGAATTCGTGTGTGATATCGAGCAGCTGACTTATGTAGTGTAAGAGTGAGTCATAAGTTACACTCCGCAACCAAATTTATCAGTAGTTGGGTAAACTTCCGGGCATCAGAATTGTGTTAAGGCGCATTAAAAAAAAAGTTAACGGGATGAGGAGTTATTCCGCCCTCATTATGATATTGAGCAAATGGACGATAATTCATCACATTGTATTTCCTGTCGTATTCGTTCGATGTGATCAAAATTTTTTTCTTGTTGCATAACATAATCCAAGTGATTGTGGTGCTTTTAATATCTATTTTATGATTTTGTTATGCTCACTCGTGCCCAATTCTTTATCGAATAACAAATTTCGGTAAAAGAAAAACTTCATTCAGCTATCTCATAGGATTTGATCTTATGACATTCGACTGTGGATATACGGTGAATCAATTTCCTTTAGCTGCTGTATTTGGGTAAAAAAATTTTGTCAGAAGTGGGATTCGAACCCACGCCCTCAGAGAGGACCAGAATACCCATCAGCTCAGAATGTACTGAGAAGGTTTTTCTACCTTGAGTCTGGCGCCTTAGACCGCTCGGCCATCCTGACGATGTCATGTGTAGGAGCAATGGTTTTTTTTCAAATTTTGAATTTTTCATAGCATGATTCAAATGAGCAAAGTCTTATTACTGTTGATTAGTTTAAAAATATAACTTTCTTAACAAATCCACAGCCATGCAGTTTTTTGGCACGTTCAATGACACATGATAGCAGATTACTGGGGCGAAACATATGTTATTATCGCGAGAAGTTTTACAAAGTTCTTCATTATTCTGATATGTATAACGAAAATCGCTTATAATAAAGAACCGTCAGAGTCGAAAAAAAATCTAGAGTTATTCGGTAAGATGCATCACTAAATCTCACACTAAATATGTCAGAGGATAACCGTACAAGTTGTTGATAGGTAGTTTATTACTTAAACATGTATATCGATAAGCGTTGAAATAAAATACAGCTTTGGAAAACCAAATAACGAAGGCAGATGAAAACATCTTTTCAATGTGATAGCCTTTTTGCACTCCACTGGACTCAAAACAAATAGCATATTATTTCTGAAAATTGGATTGTTTCAAATATATTTTTATTAAATAGATTCGAAATTTCGTGATATATATCAAAACAAAAAGTTGTTTCTGCCCGGGATCGAACCGGGGGCCTTGTGCGTGTGAAGCACACGTGATAACCACTACACTACAGAAACGCATTCTAATGGTACCAGATACAATTTATTATAAACAAAAATATTCATTCATTCATTCATTCATTCATTCATTTATGCATTTATGCATGACTCGGTTATATTGTCGCGGTTGAAACTCAACTTGTTATCGATAACCAAAGATCAGCTTCGTTTTCTATCGTTCCATCATCAAATTTTCTCTCTAATAAAATGATAGTAATTGTGGTTAAGATGATGAAATAGTAACGTACCAATTTCTGAAATCGACGTGTTTTTATTGACGGCTGTGTATGGAATCCATTGAGAAAAAAATAACTGTGGGAAAAATGAAATTGACTGGATGCGAGTTTGAATGAGGTCAGTTCTTGACTGTTTAGCTTTAACGCTTGACATCACGCGGGCCAAGTTTTCTCCCCGTTCGTACTTTCCCATAGGCTCTCCATTCTTTCTTTGCGTCTCGGGAATGATTCTGCACATATATATGTATGCACGTTATAAATAATAAGTAGGTACGATACAAAAACGTTTTTTTGAATACTTTCTTCTGGTTATCTTCAAAATAGAGACATTCATCAGTTCATTTATTTTTGAGGCTTATTGATGTGTCTGATGCTTAAAGAAATTTCATTTGAACAATGTGTTATAGAATATAAAAAGACAAACAGTGATATATTTTTTAACGAAGATGCAATAATATCAATTTTTTTCCAAAACGTCTTGCAACACTCTAAGTTGTCACACAGTCATGACAAATATACGTCTTCCAGCAACTTAAAGATGTCTTTAAGCCACGACTAAAAAACATTTACCAGTCATAACTGAAAGACGTCTATTGGGCATCGTTTTTGCTTTTTCGTTGAGATGACATTGTGGAAGATGACTTTGAGTTCTAATATTCGACAATTGATATCAAATGAATATTAGAACAAAAAACAGATGGTGTTTGATGTATGAAGAAGATGACATTAATGAAAAGCGAATGAGACGTGCAATAAATTAAACCTGCGCTGCTGAGTTGTTGTGTGACTGGGATGTGATGAAAGAGGAAAAAAATTCCTTGCGTGCAAACACCTGATGACCACACCTGGGTGTTTAAGAGGGAAGCGAATAATGAGCGAAACAGAGTGACGACAATAACGACTTGTGAAACTGCCGAGTGAGCATCACGATTTCTTCGACCTCCCGCCGGCGTAGTACGAAATGATTGCAATCTGAAAAATATACACTTCTTTGTTAAATTATAAGTATCACTCCTGCTCAATTGTTGTGATTCAATCATAAAAACAGATTTCCGTCCTGTCAACTCCATCAATTGTTGAATTAATATGATAAACGAGTCCGAAGGATTATCGATCGATTTTTTCTTCATATTCTTGATGTAAAAATGAGAAATTGGGATTTTTGTGATGATGAAAAAATAATGACGAGAAGAGTGGATGCCTGTTGGTATAATAAACTGTATTTTCCTGCGGGCAACTGTCAAGGAACGATTCCTGACGGGCTGAATTACATATCCTCAGCTCTGTTCTTCTTTTCTTGCCTCTTTTCAGATTCCGTTTTGGATAGTCAACATCAATTACTTTCGGTCCATCCTGTCTTTCCTTGTCTGGTCATAATGACTTTATGCAATCTTATTGTATTTTAATTCGATATTCTCAACATTGTTTTGTTTTTGAATGGTCATGACCATTGAGCCACGTTTGAAGTGCAGTTAAATTATTTGATTTTCGAAAAGTATCATCTTTTCATTGAAATTAGTATTTGAAAAAACAGTACTTTATCTGTTTGTGAATGATATATATATATATAATAATAATAATAATAATAATAATAATAATAATAATTCATTTATGAAAATTCATCATTGTATATTTTTTATACATGAAGAAATCTACATTCTGAGTGATTAATGTACATTCCGTATGATCTAATCATTGGTATGACTGAACCTGGTATACTTATCGACTGCTGGAACGAGCGAAATCAGTTCCATCCTCTGTACATCAGTCGTAGCATTTCTTCACCTTGAAACATATCATTTGTTCATATCGTGTCGTGATGGGTCAACAGATGATGTCATACCATTGATGATAATGCGACTATTTTGTTTTGTTGCTGTAGTTTGTTCCATTATCTTCAATAGAGATGTTATTCCTGGCTGGATATCGTACTCTCTTTTAAATGTCAGAATAAGAGAAGAAATCATGTGATAACATATGGGGAAGCAGACAAGAATTCGATAAGCCGAATCTTCTGCAACCAACGTTATCTCTTGGTATTAGGCTTGTTGAACTTTTTGCCTTAATTGCATTTGAGTATAATTCTTGATACATTCATAATAATTTATGTTTGATGATTCTCATGAAAGTGCCTGTATTGAGAAATTATTCGAACAGTTGATGAGGGACCATGAGAAAAAATTTGAGAACAAAAATCATGCGATAGTATGGAAGTTTTTTCATTATTCGGACTCATAGTTTCGCCGTAGCGATTTCATGCGTATCCTATAATTTCGTCGTTATTCTCCCTTCGCAAATATCAACCCAAAGTGTATATACCCTATAGTGCGTTCATACACCCTTGATATGAAACGAAAATTTCACAGGAATAATCTGTAATCAAATTTATTAGGTTCTATTGTCTGAAGAGGGAGCTAAAAATTCTTTTCCGATTTTATGGCGTGGAAAGACGATATAATAAGGCGAGAAAGTGAATGAGTGGGGGAGAGCCTTGAGGTACTGCGAATAACGAGCGAATAAGAATAGTTGAGAACGATCAAGTGAAAAAGAGAAAGATGAGATAGAGAAAGAGCGATTGGATTGGGCTCGGAGTAAAGAGCGCGTTTAGGTTTTGCGTTGGTTCGGGATAAGGTAAGATTTACTGGACTCTCCAGTGGCCGTGTTAAACTTTCCAAACGCAAGCAGAGAAAAAGATAGAGAGGCAATGAGTGAGAGCTTTTGCCTGCCCTTTCTACCATTTTCAAAAACATTAGAGCGATATAAACGCGCTTTAACGGCAGTGTCATGCACGAAATTCTCAGCTCATTTTAATTGCTCTCACTCTTCCTTTCTCCTCTGCTCGCCTGACAATGAATTGATTCTTTTTCTTGAGCACCAGACGCCAATAATGAAGAGAAGGGGGTGTGAGGGCGAAAGGGGTTCGAAGAGCAGTCTAATCTTAAATGCAAGAGTTATGGCCACACGAAGATCTATTCAGAGTGTATAGATAAATGAATAATATTTACATATATATAGTTCACGGGCATGAGTTGTACGAAATGGTGAATGAGAGAGATGACAACGGCTTGACAAAATTGATTCGAGATAGGTGTCGAAAAATCTGTTGACTCAGGAGTGTAGGGGTTTGCAATAAAAATGAATGTCTTTGAGAATCTGAGGCTGGTTGTTGTGAGTAGGAAATAGTGATGATGAAAGTGTGTGGACGAGAGAGGAAGTGAAAATGAAAGTGAAAGAGAAAAGAGAAAAGAGACTAGGAGAGGAGGTGACAATTTCGTTGAAAAAAAGGATTTATATCTAATGTCCCATCTAACAATAGGTATCCTCTTACAGCGATATAATTCCAGTATATAATTAAGGATCAATCATATTTTTCAAATCGCATGAGAAACCTGATACAAATCTTGGAGAGGGCCAAAACCCAAGCTGCTCAATATTCATGTCAAAGATAGATGGAAAAACGTGCCTGATGGAATGTAAAAAAAAAAGTAAAAATGAAGTTTCGGTTGTTGCTAGAGCGAACAGAATAAGAAAATGAAATAAACGACCGAGTTCTCGTGCGAACTGCTTCGCAAGATGTTGCAGAGTCCATTACAGCCCCTCGGTGGGCTTTTCGATCCATACTCCCATAGTGTATCCATGTATGTATATATATCAGCATGCAAAAAAAAAACATAAAAAATCGCCTTCAACCTCTTGTCTTCAATCGGTAAAACATCACTGTGACTACGGCCATGGAATACTAAAAACGATACACGAATACATGATATGTTACGCGTCTAGAAATCGGAGTTTTTCGAGCAATACAAAATGGCGTTATGACTCAAGAGAGTTGAGTGTATTTACTACCTGTGGCGGAAATGGGGAGTGAAGGGGTCTTGTAATGGTGATGTTAGGGGAATGATGATAATAAAGAATATAGAGAAAAACATACATAAATATATATATACATATATATATATACATTGCAAATGCGGCTCTCGTGTGGTGGTGAAATAACGGGCTTTGCTCGAAGGCGCGCAAGAGTGCGACTACTGGGAACGCTCACCCTTCTTCTAGTATATCCGGGGGATCCATTATAGACTTCCGGTTCGAGTCCAACCATCCATATTGAACTATAAGATTTGTGTGATACACTTGAATTATAGTGTCATACTTTTCTTTATGCATTCCATAGCGATGTTAGTATTTTTGTATAAATAATTGAGTGAAATGTGAGTTTAAGGAATTGAGTGAGTGTCGAGGAGTTTTCGAAGATAAAACAGGAGCGCCGAACTTCCAATCACGTTTCGTTCCTTTTTCGATGAGGGGTGAAGAGATTGGCGCAAAGGATGTGATTCTTATTCTTAAGTATTTTCATTGACTGCTTCATATCGTTTATGATTCCATAGGAAAACATGTGAATATGTATGCGTGTAACAAAATATTCATTTACGATGTTTGGAACAAACTGCTCCTTGCGAGAAAACTTTAGTTCATCAATTTTTACCATCGCTAGTTGATCAAATGAGCCAATCTCATCGACCAGAGGGAAATAATACATTAGCACTTTCTCTCTTATATAGATGTTGTTTGTATGAGAGTGATGGAGGAGTCGAGAGAGGTGAGTTGGAGCAAGTGGGGCGAAGGGTGAAGAATTCGCTTGACAAAACAAATGACCCGTGAATCCGCAACATCTGTTTAACTCACCTCATTCCAACAATTTCAATTAATTTTCCATTTTCATGAAAGGCTTTACATTTCAACATACAAAAAAATCGTACTTCAGTATTCAAGTAATTATATATTAACACACTCGCAAACATTAAAATGATATTGAAAGAGTGCTGTGGAAATTCTTATCGATTGTTTTTATAATTTTTTTTCTCGTGTTTGATAATGTTTTTCTCTCAACGTCCACAAAGTTGAAAATTTTTTCCATTATCTTCGCCGGCTGAACGAGCGAACATGAAGGGTTAGTAAGTGATGGTATTTGGTCAAGAGAGAGAAAGATTGCGTGAATCACCAGCACCAGCAGCAGCAGTAGCAGTAGCAGTAGCAGTAGAAGCAGCAGCAGCAGCAGCAGCAGCAGTGGCAGTGCAAGTAGTAGCGCGAGTTCGCGACTTTCAGAGCCGTATAATTAATTTTCCATGTCACTTTCTCTTTCCCCCTTTGACTCTTCCAACCATTCGTATCCTTTTTCCTCTCGTTGCTCACTATATTCAACTCGTTCAATCCGTTGTGCAACTCTTCTCTTTACCTACCCTCATGCTTTCCTACCAATATCTTTGTCTCCCTCAGCTATAGTGAAATCCCCGGCGACAATATTGCTGGCCATTTGGTTCGACAGTGGTCTGGTGCTGTCTCTTCAACCAGTGCGGTACGGCATCTCTACCCCGCAATGGCAGAGAGGGGTGACTCCGCAAGCCATACCAATCCCCGTAACGAAGCATACCAGACCCGTCAATATCAGCTACAGTAATTAAACATAACAAATCAACATTTACCATTATATACAAATGTATATACATTTATCTATAGAGTATTTGTATTTTTATATGCATGCAAGGGGATGACTTTCACAGTTGGCTTCGCTTTTGTCGTGAAACTATGTACGAGAAAGTGGAATATACCGCATGCAAGCGTCTCATTTTGACCCTCCCTTGTTACGGCAGAACTGGTTAATTGGATAAATGTCCGATGAACAGGATTCAAGGTAGAGATGCGAGGAAAGGGGGAAAAGTTACTAACCCACGTGATCATGTCCTCTAGTCCTCATCCTGGCCAATCATATATAGATATATAAATTCATCTACATAAATACATGTATATCGAATCTTTTCTTTTCACCATTCTTTACTCCTGTTGAAGTATAAATATTTTACGTAAGAGAGATGTATTCGATGAGTTTACTATTCTTACCTATGAATTTTATTTTAATTCCAGTATGGCGAATCATTAATATATCTTCATTTGAAAAAACAAAGATGTTATTTTTGTTTGTTTTTCTTTTTATTCGCATGCATTTAATTGGTTAGTCATAGATGTTTGTGAGAAAGTCGTGTTTGTGGATGCGGAAGACGGGATGGAAGGTGAAATTTGTCAAGCACTCGGGGGGTAGATTAGGATCCCTAATGTTCCTTGCACGCTCGCGACATTTGTGCGGATATATACGTATATAACGTAGACATGTAGCGTATGTATGTACAAGGGCAAGTGAGGTACATTAAAGTACAGGGAGTACGACGAGGGCAAATGAGGAGGCAGAAATCTAATTGCCACTAATAAATCATTGACAACACCTGCATTTATTGTCAGCAAATACAGTTTACTTTGCTGTTACGTCAGCCAATAGATATGTATGAGTGTTGATGAAACTATTCGCAATTGGTTCTATCATATCTTATTCATCAACGATTTCATTAATGTTATTCTAAATTATAAAATCTGGTTTATTAGAAATTAAAGTAGATAGTCGAATATAAGTGCTAGGCAGTAATTGTGTTTATACAAATTATTCTTTTGTTGCCGTCTGGTGATCATTCTTTTCGTCCACTCGGTATTTATGGCAGAACACAAAAAGGTGAATTAGAATTATTGCACGAAAAAAAGAAACAGAAAGGGAGTATAAGAGACGACACGATTTCTGATTTAATTATTCTGAAGAGTAGGTGGGCAAAAAAAAACAAATTATGAAGGGGGAAGCTTGTACAAAGAATAAATGAGTTTTAATGTCGCGAATATTCCAATGCTGAGTGCGGAAACGGGCAAATATTTTCATCCTCACCAGAGTGCATAAACACCAAGGAAAACAAAGGAAAAAAAACTGAAAATAAGAAAATAATCCTCCATTAAGTTATTTTTATTCATCTATTTTTTTTTTTACTCTTATTCTCTCTTTGTGAATGTAATAAAGGTCATAAAAAAAATATGGAGAAGTTTAAACTTGTAATTTCTTAGGTCGGGGAGTGTAGGACATCCAGCGAAGAAGTGCGGGAACATAACATCCCTTTTCTCGGTATTTTCCTCCCTGTATTTCAAACCTTCCGTGACAGCGGCAATAATAATTCTTGAGTCAATGCGCGCGAAAGACTTCCATATGAACGAATATTCTCTGAATACCCAAAGCCATATACAAATGTCTTCATAATGTTTCATCTAATGAATAAAATATAAATCTCTTATTAGAAAGGTGTCTAAGGAAGATGGTGAGATAAGAATTGAGAAACGTACTTCTCTCTCTCCCTCTCCCTCTCTCTCTCTCTCTCTCTCTCTCTCTCTCTCTCTCTCTCTCTCTCTCTCTCTCTTCCTCTCTCTCTCTCCCCCTCTCTCTAATAATACATCCTCTATTTTATTTAAGCGGCTCCACTTTTTCATTACGCTCATTTTCTTGCTTCCAAACTACCACGCATTTCCTCGCTTCTCATAAAGGGATGCAAGTTCTCCGTTTCTCAAATATACATTATTTACCATACCCCATCCATTCCTCTAGCTCATCCCCTTTCATTCTATATACTTTTTTCGATATGTCGTTTTTCTAAGACAAATACACGCATTTCGAAACAAAAGGAACTTTACTTTTCTATTTTTATGTGTATCGAAGTTTCGGGGATTTGCGATGAGCATATACAGTTTTGCTCGATTTCACCTCGATGAACTATTCTATCATTGAAAGTGAGTGGTGGGTGGCGGAATGGGTGTCCAAAGTTTAGTGGGGATAGAGGAAGAATAAACAGAAAACTTTTTTCCGAGCGTTGGAGAAAAATAGACATTTGCTCTAATCGAAGATTTTATTATCTCTCTCTTCGTTTTTTTCTGTCCCGAAATGAATCACATACTCAACTCGTACGACCTTGGATATTGAGCTCGATCAATTCCCAAATTCACCCCAGTTGCGATTTTGCGATAAGAATTTTTCTGGCTGGTCAGAATGTTCTGAATCAACAAAAGAATACAACGAATGAGCAGACACAGATTACTGCAAATCAGAGGCTATTTTAATTTGATGTAGAAACGAAATCATCAGAAAAATCATAGAATCATTCTTCCAAATATATGAAATTCAATGATTGTACAATATGTATCATGCAGGGGATGATGTTGTATTGGGATCGATGGTGACATCTATCCAGGGAGCAAAAAAAATTGGTGGCTATTAACGCATCGATAAAGATCCTTACAGCGGATCGTAATCCCGTTAGATTCTCGAGGGACAACAAGCGGGTGGAGTTGCTGAAGAGGTCCGCTTAACACGGCGGCTTTTGGGGCAATAAGTGACGTCTACGAACCATAGGGCAGATGAGAGAGAGTATGCGAACCAAGTGGGGTGCCGTTGACCGCACGGAACACTACCACTGGTCAGCACAAAACTCGCCAAGCAAAAACAACGGGGCCGTGCTCTTTCATCTCATATACTCACATCAACTCGTTTTTCTATCCCCCTATATATGTTTACTATCGAATGTAGAGTTGCGATTGCAAACGACACCAGAAGATTGGATTCGTGAACGAAATGAAACATAAAAATGAGCAAAAGTTAATGAATCAGTGAAGAATTCCCATTTTCATAGTGTTTGTATCGTATATGCTTATTATGAGTATGGAAATGCAAATATATATATATAGAAATTAACTTAGAAGGATTCAGAAGGTAGATAAAATAGTGGTTGGTTTGAGTGACCGGGAAATACAGAGCGAGAGGGAGAGGGCCTATTCCGCAGGCGATGCTTAGTGGAGTTACATGATGATACGTCAGTCATATACAGCTATGATCCTTGTGGTTGGAAGCCGCGGGACTGGAAAAGTCTTTGGGAGGGTCGCAGCAGAGGTATTTAATCGCTGATGGACAACTTACTGGCCCTTGAGATATTCACTTGTGTTAACGGGTCAACTGATGCATAAAATGTTGTGAAATCCAATTGTAATCAAAACCATTTTCACCTGTGTTCACTCCTCGATGTAAATCTGAGTAAATTCGACCAAGATGGTTCTTCATATAATGTTTACAATTGGATATAAAATTTTTATGTGAATATGCATATGTCAGATCAACGACGTGTTACCAGATAGGATCATTTGAAGGGTTCAAGTACAGCAATCATGAGTAAAATGTCAATGCAAAATCTTGCGAATGAAACGACCGGTCTGTCTGCAAGTTTCGGTCGATCCTGCACGTTCTCGGCAATTAAGGACAAATCGTATGTAACAGCTGAACATTAACTTGGCAACGTGACCCTTCATTTACTCGACCGTTAGCCGCGAGCCAACCTCTATCTCATACCCTTATTTCACTTACCATCTCCCGCCGTTCTTATTTTGATTTCTTGCTCAGATACAATGTGTCACGCAGATATGCAACGAGTTTTCCATTCGTACAATTTTCATAAATATTATTACTGTATTTCTACGAAAACACGTAATGAGCTTTTTATCTTCAAGACTTGAAGGAAATAATTGTGTGTTTAGTGTTGGACAAATACAATTATGAAAAATATTGGAAAGAAATTGTTGACTGAATCATGAATGTTTATTGTCAACAGTCAATACAAATTATCATAATTCGTTGTCACTCTTTTTTTAACAGCCTCTACAAGATAAACTTCTTTTTCCCGGCCGATTTTACATTACCACTGAGTGGCTTATCTTTAGCGTTTCGTAAGCTTCTGGTGAGAGAGTAATAACCCGAGAGATATCGACTCCTCTGCATATGTATCAACTCTCTTTCTCGATACTCGATAAAGAGACAAAACGAAAATCCATGCTATATTCGTCCCTCACTGATTTTTTTTTCTTGCTTTCGACTTCAGATCTATACCAAGAACAGTGACAGGAACATGAGAATGCGAGAAAAAGAATAAAAAAAATTCTACAAATATATAAAAGCAGTTGGGGTATTTCTCACGAAGTTTCATGGCTTTTTTTCTCTCCAGAATGTTCGCAAATATTATGCTTTTTGTATAGTGAAAGAATGTGGTTACAAAATCATGGGGTGGGGTAGCAGAGGATTACAGCAATATATATTTTTGCTTTCAAGTAAAAGCTTTTGGCCCTCAAATCTATTGTGTTAAACAACTGTGGCCGATAGTGACATATGTGTTGCCACATACTGGTGACATTTTTCGATTACGAATTCAGAATGAACATGATGTCTAGAATATTTCATGGAATCATTCACTATTGTTTAAACAACGTATTTACATGTGATAGAAAATTTTGTATATGCTAAACAAGTATATATAATGCGGGTAATATAACAGTTGTTCATTTCATTTTGCGATACGTTGTACAGTTTCATTTTTTGGATCGAAGACTTCAACATCTGTATATAGTCCATGGGGTGTCTTTGGTTTCCTTGAGTTCGTCCGCGTATCGAATCATTCACATGGACTTTGATGCTGACACTGCAGAACTGTGAAGAAAAAAGAGAAATAATGAATGGAAAAAAAAGCAATATATAGTGACGACATTGAGAAAGATGAGAGATAAACCAATAGCTCTATTCCCCATATTGATCGTGGAAATGTTTTTCAATATACAATTGACACATTTTATTTGAATGAAAATTGATAATAAGTAGAAAAGTGAAAGAAGAGAAGAGGGGAAAATACAAGCGTTATTCCATAGGGAAAAATCAGAAATATAACGGAATAAACATATAAATAAAGAATAAAGATTGTATAAGGAAAATTCGTGATATGTTTGAAAAGGGTGACGCAGAGTATGGGAAATAAAAATCGGTTTTGCCAATGTACCAAGTTATTTCATCGCGGGAACGATAATGCTCAGTCACCGCCACCATGACGTAGATTCCCTCTGACGGTGAAAAAACAAAACCATCGTCGAATGCCTTCTGCATCGACAGAAAACCGTGAGTGGGTTGAAATACTATAGGGTGAATAGTGCGGCATAGGGATGATGGAGGGTGGAAGAGACACACGATGCGCGGCAGACAGCGGGCCAAACTGGCTGTTCGCTGGCGCGAAGAGCAGGAAGAGCGAGAGCATTTGCATGTGACGATCGTCGAGGTGGAAACTATGCCCTATGTCTTTACTCGATACCAACCCCCTCTCATCATCGCCTGAGATTCTACATATTTTCTACTTATTTTTATATATGAAAATATAAATATATTGTGTTATTTACTTGAATATCGGGTTGGACTACCCTTACAATTGCAATTATATCTGATAGTTAATCTCAATTTTCCGAAAATTTAAATAGATTAGTTAGTTATTTTAATTTTTTGTTTTTCAAGGTTTGATAGTGACTTTCAGAGTTTAATATTACGTGAGAATCGAAAATTATAAAATTAACGCAGACGCAGCAGTTACTTAGGGCGACTTAACGAATATAGATTAAAAGTTGTTCCGTTGGCGTGGTGGTGGGCTGAGTTTCTGGGGTATACACTGAGTGCGGGGGAATCAAAGCCCACAGCGTTGGTCGTTGGTGAGGTTTGCTATGGTCGAGGGAATGGTGTTTGTATTTTAATGAGGGGGGCTATGCTAATCCTCACAGCACGTCGTTCCTCGTACCCTTTTCACCACCCCTCTAACCTACTCAGTTGTCTCACTTACACTCACCGTTTTTCCATTTGGCGGATATGCTCGCGTGTGACGCAACGAGTAGCGATAGGAAAATTCGTCTTGGCAACTAAATACGTCGCACTTCCAAAACATTTCTTTCAAAGAAGCGTAAAGGATTTGCGTCGTAATGAATTCGCACTTCAATCGTGTATTTGCAAATTCCAAAAGGGTGACGGCAGGCCTAACAAGTTTCACTCCGCTTTATATTTTCATCATACAACTCGCCAATTTTATTTCTTTTGTTTATATTTATGTTATATTGATTAGCGATGAACGAGAATTGATTATTATCAATTAGTTTTTTTGCACATTTCGATGCGATAAAAGTCGTGTTGTTGGTATACAAGTGGAATGAGTTGGCCCGATTTAACGGGACTTTAAAGCATAGTGAGCGAGGGTGAAACCGAATTTTGTCCCCCAACACGCACGCACACACACACACACACACACACACACACCGTAGCACATATTTGACCCACTGCCATAATTTAGTAAATCGATAGTCAGCGTTCGCATGTTCTATGCCAGTATGAGATCGATACTGAATGCATATGTGTTGAATATATGCCCAAACACATGTATCCACTGCGCACACATATAAATGCTGGTGCGGTATGAGGTGCTGTTTGGTTATATTGTATCACAATTGATAGTCATAAATTCATCAACTCATCATCCAGATAAATATTTTTTGATTATTTAATTTTCGGCACTTGAAATTTTGTCAATTAATGACTTCATGTTTTTTTTTTTTTTTCACTTTTCGCTAAAATTAGCCGTATATTTATGGCCGATTTTTTCGTCTGCCATGAACGGTCTACGGGATGTTTGTATTAATCATTTTTATATTTATTCTATTTGCAGATGAACGAATTGCTGGACGGTGAGATGGAGGAGAAAAAAAGAGGAGGAAAAAAGCAAGTGAACACGATATTGGAGTTCGAATCTCCTGGATGAGGGATGACAAAAAGAGACAGGATTAGAAGGTGAGTGTATGTGTGATGTATTGGTTTTAATGTTGACAAAAGTTTCAACCGATTTATACCATGAAGGACCGCGTACTACACTGTGTGAGAGAAAATTATTATGTCACTCGCGCGCACTCCCACGTTCTCCCTTTCTCCCCTGCCTTTCTCTACTCCGTTGTATCTCGCTCTTTCTTTCTCTCTCCCACTCTTCTATTATTTTGCCGAGCTTTTTTTTTTCCAACATCGCCTTTCGGCGGTGTAAGGGCAATGTTGGCATCACATCGATATGTATGTTTTCAATATCGCGACAAAACGATATAATCCGTATTTAATTGGAAAACTTCATTTTACTTGCGCTAGAGTGTGTAATCCGTAAAATAATTCCGTTTTAGGTGTCAGATGTTACTTCAACACAAAAGAAAAAATTGTAAAATAAATAATCTTTCGGTAGGGGAAAAAAAAAATGAACAATCAAATACGAAAATTTTCATGTTCTTCGATAAAATAATGAATATATATATAAAATATGAAAAAAAAAAAATTATATGAAAAGGGAAAGAGTGATTTAGAAAGAAAATGTTACGGGTGTTATTTTCTAGACTCTTCCCCTGTACGTAACACACAGTATATCTGTGTGAGATTAAATTCAAAAAGTTTTAAAGTGCATAAGTTTATAATGTGTGCGATATAATAATACCGCAAACTATACGTAAAAAGTTTGTGTAAACAAGACTGCCATTTTTGGGTCCATACACGTTTCCTCTGTCATCCGTACATCTCTGTTTACTCGGACAGTCTGTTATGTCGCTTTTGTATTTGCCCGTCAGTATTATGTCATTTGTCGCACACCGAGAACGCGATGATTAACCTTGTGCGACGCTGGAAAATAACTGCCTTGTGCGTTGTCTCGTTATATTGTGATAGAAGTGAGAGACTGCATAAGAAACAGAGGTAGGATGAATAGATGGACTGGGGAGGATTGTAAATGCGTGATTTTGTCACGACACGGTAGTTTCGCAAAGAAAGTACGGGCGCAAGGAGAAGAGAGTATATATACAGAGATTTATGTATATTCTCAGTTCTACTCCATCCCCACAATATATCCAACGGTAACTGTTATTCTGTCTCACAAACTGTTATCTCGGTCGTTATATAATTATGACGGATATGCCATGTGTTCTCCCGGCGATTCGATTATAAATATTTCACTGCATTATGCCTCATAAATTTCTCACGATGTTTCAGGACACGAAATTTCGTATAGAGGGAGAGTTGGAATCGTGTGCGAGCATGACGTATTAAAGATCAATTCGATTGTTTTTTTTTCTCACATTTTTTTCGATACACTAATATAAAAATATTCTTTCGGCTGGAATTACTATTATTATTAATTCCTCTTACAATATAATGAGGAGATATTTGTTTTGTAATTGAATATCAAACCAGGAAATGGGAAGTGGAAAATATATAGACAGAAAAGTATACGGAACAAAAAACGTACCCTTTTCGACAGCGTCAAATCTTGCGGGCACTTCAGAGTTGCAAAAACCATCGTCGAAGAATTCATTGTCTCATTCGTCACAACCATTGTAGCGATGATAATTGAATAATGTCTCAATTCCAAGTAAATCTCTTCGCAACGAAAAGCTAAGAACAAAAATATATGTTTCTAACCAATGTAGATAATCGCAATTGATCTTTTACTTGAGATTGATTTCTTCGTCGATATTAGTGAAAAATAAAAAAAATATTCATTCTCAATACTGTTAAATTGCAAGGAGGCATGCGAGCATCAAGCACCATTCCACCATTTTTTTTCTTTTTTTTTCACTCAACTTTTTTCCGATATCTTCTTCGCCATTATGGTGAAGTGCTCACGCTCGCTGTCGCGTAAATGAGCCTCCGATACATCTTACTAGTTACTCAAACACACGTAACTTCTTTTCAACTCTACATTATACTTTTACATCTTTCTTTTTATTCTTATAATTTAAACATCCGAGTGTATTAAATATTCTACTTCAGCTATATACCAAGTAATTATAAACTGCAATTAATGCACAAGGCGAAGAAACGAATGTGATTAAATTTCCGGCATTTGAAACAATAGTAACGCACGAATAGTTCATAGGAGGGATGAACCGCTAAATGGGGTTGATTGCAGTGCAACTAGAGTCGCCAGCAAAAAGTCTTTTGCTTTGGGAGAGTCCTTTGTGAATACGAAAATACGATTAGGTAAGTCGACTGTATGACAAGTTCACTCATTTCTTATTCGTTTTTGTCTTCTATTCGAGTACCTGCATCGGTTTTTCCACCAATCTCCACCTTGCCACACTACACCTCCGTGGTCATCCAAATTAAACCGACCTCTTCTTTTGCACTTTTTTTATCTCATCATTTTCCTCGATTCCGTCGTTGCTCTTATTAGGGGTGACAGAAAAAATCTTCATGACACAAACAGTGGTGAAATGTTTTTATTTTGTTCTTGACGCCACAACTCTGTTGGCATTCGTTTGCATTCATTTAATCAGCAGTCTGGCGACACATTCTATAAACATTATTATAATGATAATAATTATAACATTTATTTATGTTCATAAATATTCATCTGTGTGGAATTTAATATCGGGAGTCATGATGAATTGTATTTTTAGAAGCATGCACAGCGGGAAGATAGACGGATGGGGAGAGAATCTTTATCATTCTAAAGTTTTACGAAAAACATTGACATTGTAATATTATGCACTACGTAATATTCAGTATCAAGATTTCATAAGAATTACTTGATTGTATTATTCTATAGATTATAAATATTCTTGAAATACCGATTTTCAATTATATATCCATTTATGATGTATGGAGATATAATAGATATTATTTAGGTGATTGATATAATTCCTTCGTTATATCAATAAATGAAAATTCAATTAATTATGGTATTTATAATAGTAATTTCCGATCATTCCCTAATTGATGAAGGGTGAGAAGATTTTGTTGTATTTTATAAATGACATATACTAACTTTTTTTTGTTTAATAAGTGGAAGATAAAATATTATGTGCTCGTCGAGTGTATATACAATGATGTGTATATGTATGTGTGGCATGAATAGAATGCTCCATTTTTTTTTATGCCATGAAGATATATCGAGAAAGCTGACAAACATAGTCTGGAAAATTGTGAACATTTTAGGACGCGTCGAAAAATATTTAATTACGATGAATAATTCGAATATTTGTGGTATAGAAGTTGGCGACTTTTTTTTTTTTTTCCTTTATTTTCACGTTATCCCACGACATGAAAATGGTGACTCCATGGCGGTTTATAGATATATTGGCGAACACACTGGGGGGTCTATGAACTCTTGATATAATAATTTAATTAACAATCGATTACGTGACTTTTTAGTTAACTTGGTGTTTATTAACATACATGGTTATAATTGGAGCATACATAAATGATTGAGCACAAAGTGAAGATGAGATTTAATCGATATTGATATTATATCGCGTATATTACAGGAGAAGTTGAAGTAAAATGTCATATTCCAGTTGTATGAACACGCTTCATAATTTATTCAAAGACAGATATCGAATAATTCCCAACGATATTTGCATTCGATGCTTTAAGTGTTTCGCAATAATGGTATTCATATGATAAATTACTCGGCAAAGATATATCATTATATAATTAAAAAACTTTGATCAAGTTGATGTTGATTTAATGTAATTTTATATTTTGTTTTTTGTACGAGATTGTTATAAACTAAAGTTGGTAAAGTCATCGAGGCAGTTGAGACAATATTTTCTCGGTGATTTTAATGTCCTGTCCGATTGCGGTTGGCTCCGTAAAGCCGCGTAAAATAATTTATGATGAAAATACGCATTAAAATAGGAGACTCGCCCTTAAAACTACTGGTTTTAATGCGCATGAGCGTAGTTACAGTTGTGTGTAAAAACATATCCAAACACTTTATGGCAAGTGCGAGTTCGTTCGATGAGGTGGAAAAAATATTCTCATGTAAAGGGTGTTTCTGACAAGATTGCGTGGAAAAATTGAGCTTGCTTCCGCCATTCCCTTCTCTCTACTCCCTTTTTTTTCAACCATCAACGACTAATGCCAACCCCCTTCAATGTAATGCCTAGAGAATAGATCCTCTTCTCACTCATGCGAGTCATGATGTGCTTTTCTTCGACAAGAGAGCCCGGTAATCCTGCAATTTGTATTTATTTCCCTCTCAACACTTTTTTTCCCTTCATATTCTATCCTCCCCGCCACCAAGGACTTTAGTAACGATGAAAAATTCCTTCTCTTCATACGGCGGGGTGGAAGACATTCTCCGACCAAATTCCTGACGCACCCACTCAATTTGTCCATTTATTTATTTATTTATTTCATTTTTTTCATTTTTTTCATTTTTTTTTTCCAACCTCATGTGTGAGATTGGTGTTATATATTTTGAAATGGAGAACAAAATAAAAATTAATCAATTAAATTGACTGTATGGGTTGGATGGATAATAGCCTGAAATTTTTTGTTAATCGCGTGGGTTCAAGCAGCCGCTTAACCTCACGTTTTTCTAGTTGTCCAATAGGTGTGTTGGTGAGTCGAACAGTAGCGCGGAAATTTTTTTGTAGGAGCAATTAATAACTCGCGAAGAGCCAAGAGGGCTGATCGCCATACAGCATTAGCCATCTTATTATTACGCTACCGGGTGCTGGCTCATCAATTTATCGGAATTTTCTCCCTTCTGACCACTCGACCGGTTTCATCTACAGCGTTAGTGGAAATTGATAGACATTATTTTTCATCAGGCTATCGCAACGATTTAAAATTTATATATATTTCATTATTTAATGAAAATTATATAACTCATTTTCGTCCTAGAATTATAAGAAATTACGATTATGTAGAATCGTCGAAAATATACTGCACTGAATGTATCCATATCAGATTCACGATGGCACAGTCAGAGACATTTTGCGTATTTTGTATTTTGCATTTTGCACAGTAGCTCAACGGTAATTTTCATAATAATATAATTAGCAGAAGAAAATTATAATATGAAAGCAGGCATATTGCCATCTCAAAATCTCCTCATCCACCATTCTTCGTCTACATCTGCCTTCGTTCAACGTCTACATGCGGGCATTTCTATTATGCAATTAGAGAGAAGCTCGTTGGAATTTCTAAGGGAAAATCCCGGACAAGGATAAGAGCAGAAGGCCCAAGGTATATCGCTATCGGACATGACAGGACATGCCCATCCGACACACCCTTTCTTCGTTCGAATTTGTGCGGCATCACGACAAGCCAAACCACTGCCGTTACCACAACCACCCCTATTCCACCCGCGCATGCTACTCTTCTCAGTTTCGGTCACTTGCTTATCTCAAAATACTCATCCCTGTTACATCCTCACGATACGACTGCAGTAAATTATGAATATTTGTTCTATCCCCATTGGGTTTTATTGAAAATAATCAACAAAACTATAATTCTCCTGTGCAATCGACATTTACGCCGAATAAAAAATGGAATTATTGTTGCGATTTGGTTCCTACAATTTACAATGATTCATGTGATGTTTCCATTTGGGTACTATTCATGGACGGCTGTGTAGATACTTGGTGCAATGTAGATAAAAATGTTATACAGCTGATGAGATTGACATGTGAACCGATGGAGCAGTCGAAAATAAATTTCTATAATCATCCTTTATCGTTTTCAATTTGACGAAATATCAGCGAGTTAATGAGGGCGGCTTCTGTATTTCAGTTACTTGCTTTTTAGCTACAGTGTAGTTCCCACACTACTGCAAAAGCTAAACTAAATTAATCATCATATGTGCGGGTTAGTTCTAACAATGAGCAATCCCACATAATCTCATCATTTGTATTAGTGTTTTTCAATTGTTTCAAAATGTTGGAAAGGATAGTGTAAATGTGGTGAAGGAATTCAGTATCATATGTTCGGATTTTCCGTTGAAATTTTTCTTTTCACTCACATGAATATATAGTTGTGTCGAACTCACTTGGCCCATACGTATTTAGAGGCTACAAAGTAGGACGCAACGAGGGATGCTAGAATTGCCGACCATCGTCGTGAATCTCTCCCGTCTTACGTTAATTTAATAGAAGGGACCCATGCTGCCCTTACCCGACCCCATCGTTCACAAAATACGTTGGTTTGGGTAACAGGAGTAGTTATCCAACATCTTAACCCCTTTAACTCACCCTACTGTTTTCCCAAGATTCAATGGCCATTATATACATGTATTATACATCGAAGCTGCGGTAATATCCCAAAGACTAGATGTAATATTCCAATATCGACGTTCAGTGAATCGTGATTATTAATTTAACATCAAATATTTAACGGATTATGATTTGAGGGAAATAATATTCACGTGGAGCAAACAAATATATTGTTTCAATATACGCGACATGTTCACTATCCCCAGAAAGCCAGAGTAAAATCCACCGTCCATTCGGTGGATGAGAATGGAGCAAGGGGTGGTTTTCCCGATAGAGTATCACACGATATGCGAGAGGGGTTTGTGGCAAGCAGCATCAGTAAAAGAGGGAGACACAGTGAGGGAAATCCAAAGAGCGCAGAGAATCGAAATGGAAGCTGGACAAGGCAGCACTGTAAAAGAAGCATAAATAAGACAAATAGGGGTGACTCGATGGACAATAGAAAAATATCGAATGTACCAAATGCTCCATAAATCGGAGGGCAGTTCGCGATTTTGGGGATAGTAAAATAGTGAAAAAAATCACAGGGTGAGTGAAAGAGGGAGAAAGAGAGAGAGAGAGAGAGAGGGAGCGCGAGAAAAGTGTCTACTTTTGCAATAAGTCGTACGATATTTTTATGTTTCACCGCGTGCTGCTGCTTGTTTTTTTTTTTGCCTGTTCATTCGCCGTTTTTCAAAAAATATATCCGATATGTTGTGAACATTATTGGTGTTTCTCTCCATCCTCATCATTTCATCCAGTCACTCTTTTTCCATCATACAGATACATTTCATCTAGTCACTGGGATTGTCACGTTGACACGCGAACATGTTGGGATATTACGGAAGGGTTGTATTATGGGGATGCTTAGTTGAAAAGGATTTCATAGCATATATATATTCATATGTATTACATTCATGTACACGAAGCGCTAGAGAATTCCCAGGTTTACGTTTACAATCTTAACTACAAATTCGGCATAGTTACCGGGGCATAAGAGGGTGGATTGTGTCTCGTAAGGGTGGTTAGCTGCGTGCAAAAGCCAATTCACCCCTCTCTCGCTGACGTCCTTTACCTCTCAACCATCGTGCCACGGTTCTTCTAGTTGTTAAGAAGTCCCTCTGGGCTAATTTTCCTTCTTGCTCTCTTGCTAAGAAAATCGTTTTACCCCTTGTGCTACTCTTCATCCTTCTATTCTTTGTAACCATTTTACGTTTATCATTTCATCTTCGATCCTATCCAGTAAAAACTATTCAACCTGTCTATGTTTTCCCAGTGGATGAAAACTTTTCGAACCAAATAAGAATGGTATAGATGATAGAAATTCGATCCGATGAATGAAAACGATACTTTATGCGATTTATTACGCTTATTTTTTTTTCGGTCATAGGTCATGGAGTCATTTGCCATTGTGGTGACGACTTTTTCGAACAATATATCATTGGCAAATAAAAATGAAACAAAAGCCGCAACGAAAATGTTATCACGATATTGTGGTGTTGTTCTGTTACCCCTCTCATCCCTTTTTTTTTCTGTGAGTTTTGCAACGAATACACTTGTTGACGTTATGGGATAAGGGATGGCATTTGGCTTATTGTTGTGAGTCACTTGATTTGTGACATGCGATCTATTTGCATACATGTATTCCACTCCTTTAAATGGGACATCGCCTAAAGACATTCATTATTTTATGACCAATTGTTGGAGAGGAACATCCTTTCGCTTCCAAAAAACAAAGCATCTATCCATACGAATTTCCACATGCATATTTATTTGCTTCTTCATCTTCCACTTAAGCTTATTCCGTTCAGTAGAAGATGATGTTAAAAAAAAGTCTCCAAGCTTTTGAAGAAACATTATCGTTGTGCGCCCCCCCCTTTTCCATCCAGAAACGGGTAAACTTCGGGATAAATGTGACACCTTTTATCGTTCATATAATAAATACTGCCGCTTCATCTATAAAACAAACGACTCTACCCGAGTTCAGAGTGAATCCAATGCTGCCTACTTTATTTTCATTTTTTTGTTTTTACTTTCGCCATAAGCATAAAAATATTTTTGGCTTACGAGAAAAAAAACGAATTCTCGTTCTGTATTTCAATATATTGCATCCATATTTACATCTATTTCTCATATAGTTGCCATTGAAGTGTTGGTAGAAGTGAAATATAAAATCAGTCTGAACAATTTTTCACATGCAAAAGATATATCGAATATAATTTTATTCTATTGTAAATTTTTGAGGGAAGGAAATCAATACGATGTATGTCGAAACTTTCTACTGTGGAACGTATGTATGGTATGTTATCATTATTAATAATATAGATGAAACAAACAAATTCATTGTGATTATATTGTGTAACATACTCTTAATTTGTCGTATTTTACTTCTTGACGTTCATACATCTACTTGCCAACGACCGTCTTCGTTTCACTCGAACTCACCCCTATGTGTCGTCCTTGTAGTAGTTTGAAGTAGAAGATATTGCCCGCAGTGGCGCGCCTTGCTAATGACCCAACGCCTTCTCGGATACCGGCAATTGCTTAAATATAGATTAAATACAAGTACACGCAAGTAGGAAAGCTTCAGTTCACAGTATATATGTATATATGTATATATGTGAATAGTATAGAGAAATAGGGAGGTAGGAGGGGGGAGTATGAGACTGGAGAAATGGAGACAACCCCTCGTGTGGCAAACGAGAAGGCCATAAATCGCGCGATAATTCGCGCTCTGTGCGAGACACGCCGGTTGTTCGAATAATTATATCCCTCTAGCGCGATTGTATTCCTCGCGGGAAAATAAAATCACTTCAAACTCGTCTGTTGATATGTATATATATATATATATATATATATATATTATATCCATACATGTATGTGTATGTTGACTATGAGGGGTTGTTGTTTTCATTTCTTCCGTTCATCTCAAGACAAATCAAAGTTTTGAGATATTTGAACAATATTAAGTGTCGCCCAGGTCTGTAAAATTTACAAAGAAGCGACACAACGTTTTTCATTTACATTATTTAACTGTAAAGCAGTTCATTGCATTATTAAAATATGCAAGAACAAAAAAATGAGGTGTGTTGCATGATACTCACGGTGTCATCTCTTTAACTTAACACTCTTATTCGTCCAATTACATCCTTGGGTCCATTTAGTTTTAGATGAAAGCGCCCTATTATGCAAATGTACAAGGTGAAACTGTCTGGACCTGGGTATGATCGTTCGGAGATGACCCTACTCGAAGGTGCGTTTACGGCAGGGGCGTGAGTTGAAACAGGCAGCTATAACGATTTTACAAGTGTGTTGTTCACTTGCCATGTATAAATGTGTATGAAATGAGCGACTATGAAAACTGCAGTGAATCTCGCTATAACATCTAGTAATATTTTTATCATCACTTGTTATTCATGAGCGAACTAACAATTGTGCAAACAAATTATGGATAAATTAATGTGGATAAATATAGATAATTATATATTTTTTCACTGACTCTAAATGAATAAATGGCAATTGAAAAGCACGCTGCCGATGTATCATGACAAACATAAGATGTCGATCATCAGCTACAGTGTGAATGAAGACGAATTGAATTATAAAACATTTTCTATGTATTTGATATTATTAAAACCACTTTTGTGCAATTTTTTTTGCAGTTCACATAATAAAATTGATGAAAGTCGAGCCATTATTAAGAAAAATTTTTTGAATTCCGATGTACACGAAAAAGGAAAGAAAGGAACAGAAAAGAAAAGAATAACTGAGGCCGAGTTAATTTTTTCGAGGTGTATGAAAAGTAGGGTGAAATAGAATACGAATTAATAACAATCGATTGAACAGTATATGTGATGTATGCATGTAATAGTTTGAAGATATTTTGTACAGCATACTCAGCTAGTTCGCATGGAGTTTGACCCGGTAGTATCACGTTGTGTGTAGACTGAGGCGACCTTTTCTCACACACTATTTCCATCGACATCAGTTTTCCTCTGCTCCGGTGATGGTTGAAGCGAAGGGGATGTGAGAGGTTGTTATCGATGCCTGTGCAACATCACTTTGCACCACAGGTCACTTTGACTATTGTCCAAATGTAATAGCGAGTGACAACAAACAAACAGATATCACGCAACAAAATGGGTTGGTTTATTTCAAGTTTGACGTTTCACGAGTTGCAACTATGTCCATGAAATTATATATGTATGGAGGGTTGATTCACTCATAGCATTTGCTTCTTGGTACAATAAATCGATTTCAAGCATACACGTCTCGTATCTTGACATGATTATCAATACCAAAAAACTTTTCCGTTCTATTCAAAAATTCATTGGTTATAAAGGATGAAATTGTTTGTGAGATTTTATAATTTACAAATTCCGGAGGTGTGTTGACAGAAGTGATAATGAGAAATGTCAATGTGGTAAAAGTGAAACTTCTTATGATTTAGGTTGAGAATATAATAAGTAAAAATTCAATAATGAAATAGATCGGTATAGGTGGAGATGGCTGTATGCATTGTGAACACAGCGTTATTACGACAAATTTAGTATACAGAGAGAAGGGGGCGCACAGTGTGCGTACCAATGCGCCGACTCAGTAGCCGCGTGGCTGTAGCGCTTGTAGGTTTTCGCGGCGGAGTAAATTCGAGGCGCAGCAGAGTCGCGACGGCAGCCACCGGCGCGCGAGGCATACACGCACTCGGTTACACACTTCTCCCTTCTGTTTTCGGTCGTACGTAGAGAGAACAATTTTAGCAATTGAATTATAAACATATAAGCTGCAATAAATTACGAAAAATTGAAGATAAAGAAATATTTTTGATGTATATGAAGTAGCACGCATCAATGTTCGGTTTTTTTTTCAATTAATGTAGAGAATCGTAGAAATTATTCGATAAACAAAGATACAAAAATTGGTGGTGACGTTTATCGATAAAATACCCTGTAAACACGTGGCTCGGCGCACGCGGCCAATATTGACTGGGTAGAGAGGGGGCCGGGAAAGAGAGAAGGGGTAGGGGGTGGGACGATAACGAGGAGCTGCATACAGAGACATAGATTTACACGTAAAAATAGTTTAATTCGCAGAGACAAACAGATACAGAGGGGGTGGGGGAAAGAAGAGTAATACAGCAATTTAAATTTTCTTTCCGGCCTATACGACCTTGAGGATCTTCAAGTACGGGTGAACGAGCGACGGTGGGTGAAGGTGATTCCACCAAGTGGGATATGCTGGAGCCACGCTGGAGACCCGTCCAGGTAGAATGTTCTTCATCATGTCCAAACAAGATCCAAGCATTGCACCGCACCTTCATGACCATATGATGCTCATTGTTATGTCTCTCCCTCGTCCTTCATCCTCTAACATTCTCAGCCCCTATCCTTCCCCCTTCTATTACTCTCGTCTTTTGCATTAATGCACACAAATTTTTTACCATAAAAGTGTAATGACCTTATTTTTGCATTTTCACTTTTTTACAGCTTTGCCACTCAGTAGTTATATAAATTCCAACCTGTTCTGTCACAATATTTTTCATAGATCCTAATATAAAACTCATCGGGACAAAGATAATATATATGAGTACAGAAATAGGTCAAACCTATATAAGAGAGTTAATTTTCCGATTATAATTCGTGTTCTCATCTTGCAATGGATTGATATCTCTACATTCTCAAGTTTAGCTCCAAAGACAGTTTTCGATATTTTATGCGTCATGTCATCTGTATATAATTGTATTCATTATTTGTGCCAATGCGCCCTTCTGTGTGTGTGTGTGTGTGTGTGTGCGTGTGCGTGTGGATGTGGACATAGTGTAGCTTATTTCATATTCATATCGATATACTCTTTTTACTCTCTGAAATTTCGTGATTGATGAGACACAAATAAGTTTTTACTGTTGTTTTCCAGAAATTCATAGTGAATTGAGAATGAAGAAAAAACGGATAAAAATACTGACCTCGCTATTTTTCTTATAATCATACTTTACTCATAGTTAGTGTTGCTCTCACTGTCATTTATGTTATGAGCCGATGCATACGTGGTGTTGACAAAGTGTCTATTTTTTTTGTTTTCGTCATTTTCATGCAGTATTGGTATCTACCCAATGTACTTGCTGTATTTAATTCTATTGTTCCTTCATACGTTTGCGTATGCTTTCACTTGGGATTCATTGCATGAACGTGAGGGGGAAGGAGAACGAAAAAGAGTAGAAGGAATGCAAGGATAGTAAATGCAATTGAATTGAAGACGTTGTGCATCGCCTGGTACCATAAGCATTTTTTCTCCCTCCTTTCCTATTTTATTATACATTTCTTTCTGTTTATCTTATTTCCCACTTTTTTCTCCAAACTCTTCTCCTCAAGAGTGCATAGACGTCGGGAGTCTCTTGAGGGTGGTTGTGGGATGGTATATTCCGGGAATGTTGTAGAATTCCTAAGGGGGGTTAGATGAGAGCAGTAGGTGGAACGATATGGAGATGGAGGCGGTCCTAGTCTCCTCGATGGGCGTTAAAGAAGTGGGTGGGTTGACGTTCAACCACCCTGGGCGACACAACCCTTCTCCTCTGTCTTTTCTGTTTGCTACATACTCGAGAGTAGGGTCCACTCGCCGATACCTTGATTATCTTCCTATTTTCGATCTTGCGCTCAAACACCAATCGATTGTCGTGTATAATTTGCTTCACACACACATATTCTCTTATATTTTATATATTTTGTTGAAAAAATGATTCTTATTCACGCACCGATCATACTTCAACCATACAATAATTCTGGTATTTATGCAGAATAACGGTATATAGACAACATTATGTATTTTACGTGTGGTCATGAATTTTCAACCATTTGTGGATGCGCCGGGAAATTTGGGTCGGGTCTCCTACGACGCATCTTCTTCTGCTTACGAGCGCATGGTGGGTTGCAAAAGGGAGTATTGTGCCCGGCCAGGTTTATATTCGTGGTGGTATTGGGATTGCTGCTGCTGCTGCTGCTGCGCCGCTGCATTACTCTCGCGCTTACTTCCGGCCTTATATAAGCTCCACCCACTTTTATATTAATCGCGTCTTGGGTTTTACCACCCTCTCGTACCTTTTTCTCTATTACTACCTATCGCTACTCTCTCCCCCAAGTCTGCTGTGTTATCCCCTGCCACCTAAAAGCATCACCGTCTCCCATCCTATTTCTTTATCTCTTCAGCGATTTTCTTCAGCCATATACGAATGCCCGGGAGGACCACACCTCTGCTTTTGGCTTTATTCATGTCCTGTCATCTTGTCTCTACTCATTTTTGTTATATCCTTTCTATTATTTACTCATACTCATCTCTTTTTCAATTCATATTTATATGAATGACAATATTGTGCACATGAGGCTCATAATCTCGCTCATATTTTTCATAAATAAATAAATAAATGAATAAAGAAATGAATGAATGAATAACGAAATTTAATGTATTAATGTATGCGTACATTGTTCACAACAGATGATTAAATAACGGTATATATGCATTGTCCAATGATTATAAATAGAATGTGTTAATGTGGTAGATATATCGTTTGTGGCAATTTCGAATGATGGTGGTTGTAACAAGGTGGAGGAAGGATAGAGGAAAGGAAATGTAAATTTAGTGTCGTGGTTTTCGGCAATGTATCCGAGGTTTTGATGATGTACATGGCAGTGCATTAGAGGTAACATGGGAGGGTGAGAATCACGTTCGACGGGTGGTTGTCAATTGAAATGTGATCAATTGATGCGATCGCGGTATAGTGACAAGTATTATACCAACATGTATATATATATATATATATATATATATACATATATATAATTTCATGATGTGAATTGTGCTGGGATGGTGATATGGTTGGGGAGAGAGCTGATAGTTTACTTGTTACGTTGTCCGAAGCTGCTTGAATTCGATGATTTGCCGATCTATGACTCCGTGTAGAATGTGCTATCACTCGAAACGGTCATAACCCACGAGACCAACAATGTTCGTTTGCCATCGTCGCCAACGCGATGCATCAAATTATAATCGTGTTTGCTGGAAACACGATGACGCCCCAAATTGTCGCGTCGACCAAACTTCACTTCCCTTTATGTATCTCTATTTCACTCTGTCTTTCCCTCACTCGCACCCTCATTCATACTTGCTCACCCTTTTACACACACACACTCACGCACACGCACACGCATACGCGCACGCACGCACGTACGCACGTACACGCATATTCCTTTTGATTCATTCAAAAAATTAACCAGTTATCCTGTTTACTAAATGGTAATACATACGTTATTGTCGAGAACAACAACAGTAATAATGATAATATTAATAATAATAATAATATGAATCATGATCATAATAATAGATAATTCACTAAAATTTGGTATTCCTCTGGGATTCGATAGGGGATATGATATGTTTTCGTTTATTTTCGAGAGGAATTGAGTAGGATAAAAAAATTATTGAGCGTGTGAGGTTTAAGGCCGTCGATTATTAATTCCCATTGGGCGCAAATCGAGAAGTCCACCCCTTTTAACTGCCTCTCATCCACCTTGCCAATTCATCCCTCGCTATTCTGTGCTATTCCTCGCTACACTGCGGCTTTGCATACTCAATATTTTTCCATATTTTCTTTGTTTGTTTGCATCTACGGCATATGCGACGACACGGTTCGAAGTGCACTCACAGATTATTTTGAAATAAAGCACATACGTCCATACATATATGGATGCTTATGTTTTTTTCTATTCCATCTATTCCCTTTTTTCCGTCTTTTCATCCCCGTCCTCACCTCTACAAAATTATTTTTTCCAGGCCCTCTCCCCTTCCACATTGCCCACACAGTTTTCGCAATTACAATGAAATCATTTTTCGTTCATCTATATGTATTGATATATCTGTAATAATAACGATGGTGTATGATTAAAGCGGACATCAGAGCATCATGGTTTAGCGTTGTTGTGAGCATTGTCAATAATCTGAAAAAATTATAGGATGGTAGTAATTATTAAGGTTCGAAGAATTACATTCATAGTTGGATGATTTCGAGTTAATTTGTTGTCATTATTTGGTATTTTATCACATTATATGGATAGATGCGAGGTAGAGACGGAGAGAGATAGAGATAAAAATAGAGAGAAAGAGAAAGAGAAAGAGAGAGAGAGAGAGAGAGTGAAATGTTTATTGGTTGTGAGAGGGAGTGAGAGAGGGAGTGAGAGCCGTGACTGAGGGAATCGCACGCAAGGCGAGGGCTATATAGGCCTCGACTTCGTGCTCGGTGGTCGTCAGGGAACTCTTATCAGTTTGTCGACACCGTTTGCGCGGCTGTCGGTAAAATGCCAATCGTCCCGCTCTCTGTCTTCCTTGTTTGATATGATGTGCTTGTCTCCGCACTCTCTTGCTTCAACTTCAACGTTCGTCGAAACTATCCGGTCTAAAATATCACAAAATCCTGTTTATTCTGTAATTATAAATGCTCGTATTTTTGTTTTCATTGTTTTCCTTAAACCTTCCAAAATGCCATTTTCTCTCCATCTGATCGGGAGTGAATTTCATCTTCAACAGTGACGCGAAATCAAGTGTGGCGGTGTTTGGTGTGGATGTAAATTTCGTGTTCAATATTTATGGTACTAAATGATTTTGTGATTTTGTTATTTCGCGATTTCACCGAGACCATTAGTGCATTTGGAAATGTGTTTCTTCATTTTTGTGTACGAAAGCGGGATGAGAATTTCAGATTTGAGTGTATGAGGTAAAATGAATGGAGAAGGAAAAAAAAAAAAAATTGATTGTTAAATCAGTCATTGACCCCGAAACTGATTAAACAAAAATTGTTCCATGCAAAGAAAAAGTGTCGGAATTTTTTTTTTCTTCGTCAAAGTTTACTCAAGCATTGCATGTTGATAGGTCGCCTGTGAGTTAGAGACATCTTATCAAGTTTCGCATATTTTGTTTACTTGACAATGTTATGTTGAGGATAATGCTACAACTCATTTATTAAGCCAAATGAATACTCATTTCCATTGGCATTTTTCCACCTTTTTTTTGTTTTGTCATATCCTCAAAATTCACTCTATTTGCATCGATAATTATATTTTTTCAATATATAGTATTCAATGAGAATGCTCCAGTTATCTCATCACAGCAACTTCCCAATGACATAACACTTTTATATACATACACTTATACATACGATTTGCGGAGCAGATTTACGCGTGGGCTGGATCGTACACCATTTATGATAATGATGTATAGCAGCAGTATGAGTGCGGTTTTGTGATGAGCCAACCTCCACATTGACCGCTCTTCTCCTCGCAATAATCCACTCCAATATATATACTATTTAAACTGAGAAATATGTGGCAGCTACAAAACCCACACACGGAAAATCATTCGATATATATATATATAGTTAGCTAGCTATATAAAATGCATTGCGGAAGGGAAACGCGGACAAGTGTTGCGTTGGCAGTAATGTACATGATGCAGTAACAACTGAATGAGGCGTGATATGTTGGTACACGGATGACGACAACTAGATCGGGAGGAAGAGAGAGGAAGAGAGAGTGAGATGAGAGTGACTCTACTTGATGGCACACTATACCGAATCTACTTAACGCTGTCCCTGATGATGCACACCACGCACTATTATATGGATGCGTCGTGCAAGCTATAAGCGAGAGTATGCGATATAGGGCCAGGGATAATCGCGCAAAAGACGATTGGTCGCTTCCTGCTAGTGTTCACGTGAGCCGACTTTTTACTCGTGCTTCTATATTGCGTGCGCATATATCAATATGTCTATATAATAGTACTTCGGAGTATGTATACAGATTTATTGAAATTTGCAACATTTAGTAGATTGTGTAAAATACCAATTACACATTGCAATATCTTCCACTTTTTTTTTATCACTTTTCATTTATAGTTGTATATACCTCCTTCTCTTAGCATTCTACTGGAATTATTTTATCATTCAACTCTCAATTATTCTATGAATGATAACAATTGTCGAGTACCTCGCAACTCATGAATTGTCCAACATTCGACCACTCTCTCTCTCTGTAATTACTCATATGTTTATTTACACGATTATGGTTTTGATTATGGTGATTGTGATACTGGTAAAAATAATTATGACAACGATAATGATGATAGTGAGACAATAATAAACCGCGGGCGTGCGCGGGCCATTTTGCAATATCACGCCATCTATTTTGTAATAGAAACAACGGAAGAGCCTAATTTTGCGAGTAGCCTATCCCACCACAGCCGTTCTCTTTGCCATTGAGCACATATCTACTCTCATTACAGGCGCATGTGCGTTGTGATACACATGCCATTATTATGTATATATAAACTCTACTCTTTCATTCTCCCGATTTGCCATCGTCAAACTATGTTCACACAAATGCCCGAGCTTTGTCTACTTAATTATATCGAGTGGACAACTAAATGCGATAAGCGATTTACATGCAAAACGACGCGATTGATTTACACTCATGGCCCGACTACACATTGCTGTTTCTACTTATGTTTCTACTTCCATTATTTTCACACGCATTTCCTATCTTTCTACCTTTTTCATCAACATTTCATTTCGAAATTATAAATTATTATAATTACATATTCGTGCTTAGTCATTTGAAATACAATTAATATATAAATAAATTCCTTTCTGTCCGACATTTTGTCTATTTTTGCTTCTTTTTTTCCCTCTTGTTGCGTAACATGAAATTTGGAAATGAGGTGAATAACCTGTGTGAGTGAGATGGTGCAATAGAGTAATGAGAAAGAGAAATAAAGTTGTAAGTTCTCCGTTGATAAATTCACGACGATGCGAGGCTGAATGTCCCATTGATGAGAGAAAGAGACAGTGTGAAAAGGGAAAGCGAGAATGAGATATTGGCGAGTATGGAAGAGGGAGATATATAGAGAGGGAGAGATAGAGGAAGAGGGCGGAAAAGGTGAAGTAAAGCTTGGCCCGCGCCACGCAGACATTCAGTATTAATAGTTATGAATTTAGAATAGAAACCAACTCATGCTCGCGTGTACTGTATGTAAGCTATAAGCACAAGTCAGTCAGAATGAAGGGGGGGGATTTCATCGCCAATCCTTGTAACGTCATAGTAGAAAAATTCTTGGAATTCTCGACACTTTACTATTTATTTTTTCCTTCGTCAATGGCTTCATCTTCATCATTACTTCATATTTATAAAATTTGGAAGATGAATTAATTAAAACATTTTGGTATAATTGTGATAAATTTGTTGAATTGCATATAATAATTTTGGAATAAATATCACCGCTAAAGTATAATATTTGTATGAATAATTTGGGCGGTGATGCTTGCTAAGCGACGATGCATATTTATTTGTATACAGTGGGTCATATTGGTGAACTCTTAGGTACCAAAGGTCATTCAGGGGTCGTGCAAGTACTATACATGTAATTTTCTACATCTATGTTTTGCCCTCTATTTTCATTCTGCCATCCGCTCTAATTATATCCTGCATTAAAATTAAAGTTGCACTGACTGGTTGATGGCGGAAGGGAGAAAAGTTCGAGTGCACATGATTGATACAACGGATGAAAATAATAATAACAATAATAAATATGAAAATGTATAAAATTAAAATGGAAAGAATACATTGGATTGCGCGCAGTAAGAGATGTCAAGAGTCTTTGACACTACTCACTCTCTATATGTATCTATTTGATGAGACAAAAGGGATCACTTTGAAATCAATCGATGCGAAATACATAATTCTCCATTCCACTTTATCTTCGACAAATTCAGCTCTCAACAGTATGATATCTATACACACTTATACACATTTACACGGATACGACAATGTCTAGAATAATAACTCTGCGCTAGTTCACTCAAAGTTTTTCCTTTCAATTTTATTTTTCACAGCGGTTGATGCGTAAAAGAGTCAAGTGTATGATGCATTGAAAAACAAAAAAAGAAATATATAATATGCAAGACATTGAAAACTGTATTATATTGCAATGTATATACGTTCATTATGTTGTATATTCCTGATCGATCGCAATTATTTTTTCTTCCTTTCACATTCATTTGAGCTTGCCGTGCGTCGCCGCCCACCCTTCTCACTACAAGTGTCATTATAATCATTTTATAAGTGTGTGACAGACGTTGTTTATTCAAGTTATACATCATGTCACATTATTGAAATTCGAAAAGAATTGATTATACAATAAATTCGTACAACCATTTGTCGGAGTAAATTCAAAACATATGTTTATGTTTTATGTGATATTTCAGAATACTTACATTATTTTATTCTTCTCGAGTAAATAATTGATTAATTAGAATTGATGTAGAATGAGAATTAGGGCAAACGAAATAATTGCATTGCACGACACTTGAAGATGGATTGTGGGCATCGTTATAATGCCGAAGTGTCATATTTATAATTACACGCGAGATGGAGCATGGCAAAGGAGTAGTTTTCCTCGGATGCTTGTCGACTCGCTGCTTGATTTACAATCGATTCCAACGAGTATGTTGCACCGTTGAAATTTATTAAAAGCATCAAAGCGAAGAGTTTGCGAGTGGCTTGAAATGCCTCCAAGTAGTATTAGGCCGGTGCGCTTGCACGATGTTTAGCGCGAAATAGCAACGCGTAAATCTCGTAGACACAAGAAATCTTCGCATTAGCTATACATATATATATATTGCTCAATTCGCATTAACACTGTATAGATATGTATGGTAAAGTGTTTATACGATTGTGAATGTATTCGAATTTATGCCTGCTACTCTCTTTCTGCTACTCGTTCGTCCATTGGCCCATGTTTGCCGCGAATGAAACTTACGCAATTGTAATTTAGATCTGACTGTTCAAATTAACTTTGGCCATTAGCAGTCCAATTCTGTCGTTCTTCCACTTTGCACTTTAACCCGCTCTATATTTTCATAATCGTATATACACCAATCCGTATTCACCACTGTCACTGTCATTCATATATCAATCTCAAACAATATGATAACATGTTATTAGATATTTTATGAGGGAGGTAAATGTATAAAACAAAAATTTGCGGGTCTTTATTCGATTATATGTTTTCTTCTTCTTTTTTTTTTCTGTTTCGCACTGATGAAAAATCAATATAAGACTGTAGTAAGAGGCCGAGAGAGTGGGCAAAGTTTGCTGATAGCTTGAAACTATGGTGCGAAGGGGTGTGTTGCAGAAGGAAATGATCAGACATGGCATTGTCGAGAGAACGCAGCTATATACTATTCCGGATTAGTTGGCATTTCAGTCCGGGCGTCGAACAATGCGACCTCAGCGACACGCCTTCGTTCTGCTCATGCCGCATATTTTTTTTTCTTATTCTTTTTTCTTCTGTCCCTTCTCTTCGGTCATCCTTTCATACCCAAGTACCGCACCGCGGTCATCCTTATAATTTCTCATGATGAAAAGACAGAGTCACACAACTTCATACGCAGTATCGGAAAAAGTGACGAATTATCCCAACCAAAGTGATATGCATGACATCATATTACCTATATCGATACATAACAACATAAAATTCATTTCAATTCATTATTAAATTGCATTTTCGAACTTAATTTGGAAATGGTAACAATTTGGGTTTTAATTTCGGAATAAAGCACGAAATTAACTTGTGATAGTATGATTAGTATATCGTTATGAAATGAAGGCACGTTGAAATTGAGTTTATTGAGCAGTTTTCACGACGTTGGGCGCCACCCCCCTGCTTAGTTTCAAGGGGAATGGAAATGCTCGTAAAAGACAATGACAAAGTCTGGTGATTGTGTTTTCTTATATATATATATATATATATATATATGCGTGTGTGTGTGTGTGTGTGTTGGTCGGTGGGTGTATTTTTTCCTTCCCTTTCGGAAGCACAATGCTGTAACTCGGGTATCGAGAATAAGATCGAAATTTCCCCACTCATCTACTTATATACTTGCATGATCTCTCATAAGTAATATGAGTAAAAAGTTCATTTATCTCCTCATGATTCAATCATTTCTTATGATTGATAACAAAACATCACATGAACTAATTAAAGTTTCCGTTCCGTTCTAGGTGAGTGATGCGGCATACGCTTTTAATCATGAAACATCCTGAGAAAGGTAAAAAATATATTATTGCAAAATATTTGCAAGATGCTAAGAAAATTTTTTTTTTTTATTGCTGCTCCGAATATTTTCCAGAAATGCGACTACTGTTGGTTGAAAATAATGTTATTAGATTTATGAACTTTACGATGGATAAAATAATCATCATGGATGATGAGAGCATTCACACAAAATAATATTCTTTCCACGTTCATTATATTTCACTGGGATGAAGTAGTCAACGATAAGAGTTAAGTTGCTCGCTCAACTTATTATATGTCAAGTTTATTGATATATGTGAGCATGAGCCTACGTGCGCTAATGATAATATTATGTGTAGAATCACACGTAACATTATCGTAGGCAATGAATGTATTATTGATAATTAATAATTATCACGAATACTGTCGTCAATATTGTCTTCAACAAGCCATAATATTTGTCATTATTATTATTTTCCGTGTTTTTCTTTTATTTTTTGTCTCGGGTGAGTGACGCGAGGGAGAAAATGTGCATCGACAGATTGATTGACGGTGGTTTCGGCGGTGAATACACATCCCCTATTCTCCATATAGCCATATCGAAAGTCAAAACTTTTCTCATTACCTCCTTTACCAGCCTCTTTCCCCACTAAAAAATACAACCTATATATATGTATAAATAAGAGAGTGTGTACTTGGAAAAGGTGCCTTAGGGGTCATACTCACTTCGACCCCACGGTTCACCGATAATAATAATGTGAAGCAAGTTAAATCGCTCGACCTTTATTGCCACCTTGAAGCAGTTAAGTTAATCTGAGTTGTGTTGAGAGAATGAGAGAGAATAGTGGGGGGATGCATATAGAAGGGGGATGAAATTTAGAGAAGAGATGGCTTTTTGGTATATTTCCTTAAGAGACGAAAACATTAGCATAAATCAGGATACAACGAAAAGAGTGGGAGAAAAGAATGTTCACTCGATTCATCTCCCTAACAAGAGGTTAAAACACAGTATGCATGTAACGGGGTTGAATTCTATCGTTAATTAGTCTGGCGTAACTTTTCGAAATTGTTCATCTTGATTGTGTTTTATTTTGGAGATTTTATGGGATTTGATGAATTTTTGCACATATCAAAGTATGTGTGCATACATTTAACAGTCGTGTGGTGAGACGATGTATTGCGTGTATAATGTCGAGCGATGAAAAGGTACCACTTATTGTCTACATTTCCCTTTTCTTCCCGCCACGGTTTCATTCACCCTTTCGTGTTGCACGATGAGTGCCAAACCCACTCAACCTCAACTCTTTTCGTTTCCATCGCGAACTCGATAAATCGCTACAGCCACCTTTCAACTCCCTCCTTTGATTCTGCACTTGGCGACAATAAATAATGCATTTTGTATTTATTCAACGTAAAAGGGTTTGTCCACTTCTACTCCACATTCGAGTATAAAAAAGTTTATCGCTTCCAACTTCATTACGGCAATAAGACAAACAAAAGTATAGATATATTAATAGTCTTTGATGGATACGCTCACTAATAGTTTCGTTCGATGGAAAAAATAAATTTCAATGAAAAAGAAGTCTCTCTTCATTGTCTTGTACCTTTTTTTCTGCTTTTTTGCGTTTTTTGTTTATATGTATATACAATTTCATTCATCTTCTTTTCTTTTTTTCCCCATTTTCGATATCGACATCGCCGAATAATTCAACAGAATATGGCGTCTCTGCTGTCGACATGAATGGACAGAATTGTTGAATTGTTCCCGAAGAAAATAAATCACACAGCATCCGCATTCATTTCTTTCTTGCCCTCTTCTAGTTTTCTTTTGAGATTTATATAAGAACGTTTGTATAATTGGCAGTATCAATTTCTACACGAACAACAGGGCAGAATAAGAATGAATGCGCGAAAGAGTCCACTCAATATTGCATTTCTATCATCCACAAATTGCTTATTGTCCAAATCCATTCAAGAATTTCTCTTTCTTATTCAATCGCACCGTCTACTTATTCAACAACCCCTTCGTTCTCAGCCGGCAGAAAATTTGAGAATTGAAAACTTTTTTTATTGCGATAGAGAGGACACAAAAGAGATGGAAAAGAAAAACAAAAAACTTTTGCGTCGATAAGTAATATTATAATACGTATATACATTTCCCAATAAGAGGAGGTCCGTAAAATTTATCTCAGGGGGGTAAAAAAGTAATATAACGGTAAATTTTCATTCGACGGTTAATCGTGTATAATCAGTACTAACCTGTTTATTGTTTTCCAACCCAGTCGCGCGACGAGTTTCTACTAAACCAACACCCTCTTAAATTATAAGTTGGGAGGCGTTAGGAATGGGGGTAGGTTTCGGGTCTGGGCCTTGGAGTTTTCACCGCCGGATTATACCTTATCTCCGGACGCTCAGTCGCAAACCGCGGTTCTCTCACATTCGCCACCAATTTCTCGAATTCCTATTGCATATCAACACACACGATTCTCGGTGGATTTCATTCACAAATAGTGGACAGGCCTTTCCAAACATTCACACTGATGTATTTCTATATCTGAAAGATATATAAAATACAAAATTACTTTCAACCAATTTACCTCAGCATAGTTATGTATTTTGTGTAATAATCGTGAACTCACCGTGAAATACCAGGAAACAAATTAATCACGTTAATCAGTAGATCAAGGTATCGTACTCACCTCAATAAACGAAAGGAGAAAAAAAAAAAATGATAATAAGCTTGTCAACATACATGCATATAGACATATGTATATTGAGATGAGTCAAGTGCTCGTCACTCTAGCGCGTTTACACATCGTATTCTGGATATAATTCACGAACATATGTGTGATGTGAACACGAGCCGTTTGTCATTATCATCTTCCCCCTCCATCCTGCTTTTCTCCCTCTCGTTCGTTCTCATCCATTCTGCTATGTTCTTCTTTTCCTCCACTTTTCATTCTTCATTACACTGTTCATTGTGAAGTATCTTCATTAGTTTCCAAGTCTTCTTTTGCCCAAACATATTTCGCCAACCGCATATTACATTTCCATCTTATCTACTTCATTTTTTTTTACCTTTTTCCATATTTTTATTCATTATCCTATTCAGTCATCCATTTATTTATATATTCTTCGAGTCATAATTTTCATCAACTCCCTTGTTTATTTTCTTTGTTCTTCGCGTGAGGTGAATGGATGCACGCACATGCTTATATTCTCAAGTCTTCGTATCACAACAGACCAGTCTCTGGAACACCAACCCAACGACGAATTCCGATATCGAAATAAATAAACAATGCGACTATAAGATCATCAACAGCGTTTGTTTGTGTATAGGTATGAGGGGTAGGTAATGTTGGCTGTTGTATGTGAATAAATAGCAAAGAGAGAAAAATACATGGCAACATTGAAGAAACGAGTATGCATGTAGAGAAGAAAAGAGAGAGAGAGAGAGAGTGGGTGAGTGAGTGAGTGAGTGAGAAGGTGATAGGAAGAAAACGAGAGAGGTAGATGAAGAAAATAAAAAAAAAAAAAAGAGGTAGAGGTGTGTGTATGTTTACACAGCCATGTTGGCTCTCTTGGCTACGTCGTTTTCATTGTCAGCTCGATGCGGTATTCCACCAAGCCCACGCGTCCACAAGAATCGATTGTTGCCTCAGGATCTGCAAGTCTAACATAAATATATATAAGTAATCATACTATACCCATATTATTCTGTAATGATATCATTTTTTTCTCCCACTTCTTCACTTCTTTACTTTTATATACAGTGAGTATTGATTAAATTATTTACTGAAGAGGGAAACTTTTTTATTGCAGTAAAAAATTTCTTTCTTTTTTTATTCTTTCGGTTTCTCATCAACAATGCGAATTTATCGTTATTCTTCATGAATAGCAAGAAATGAAAGAAACGGGGAAAAATTATGGATAGAACGATGTGTACACAGGAAAATAATAATTTGAGTAAAAATCATATTGTTTGTCTGAGAGAAATGAGCTAGAAATGAATTATGAATCATGATTTGCTATTTAGTTCTTTGCTGTTTCAACATAGCGTAAATGAATTCCATAAAGTTTCTTGAAATCAATACATATTTGATATGAAATTTGCATATACAGGCCTGGGGAATCAGATGGATTAACAGTTGGGGATATGAATTGAAACAAAATTTATGAGACTCACTAGAAATGAAAAGTGATTAATTTAAAATGAATTTGAACTAAGCTGTTGTACTAAATATAATAGCGATGTTGAATGGTATGAAGCAAAAATTATGGGGAGGAAGAGTTAACTTCTTTTCTTGTCCATCTTTCTCTTGGTGTCACGCGAATATTAATGTTAATGCTGTATGTATATGCAAGTACGAATTTTCGAGTTGTGTGAGAGCGAGTGCGTGCGTATCGCGGCTCATTTAAACATGAACATGAAGTGTGAGTGAGAGGAAAAGAGTTAGCGCGTCGTTCGTGTGCGACGGCAATGCGGCAGTATAACATTGGAGGAATGAGGAGTGAGGAGGGAAGGATGAGGTGGAGTGGGCGGAGGAGGAGGATGAGAAAAGAGTAGGGGTGAGCGAGGGAATACCAAGTGAACGAGAGTGGCGCGTGGGGAGCGGCACGAAATGCGTAAACAGAGAGTCAACATGTAAACAGGCCACTCGCGAGACAAACAACAACGTGGGGGCCGCTATGCCGTCGTCGCTTATTCCACCATCCGCCTCTCCCCTCTGGCTATTTCTCGCGTTCTCTCTCCCTCTTTCTTCCTCTTTCTTCCTCTTTCTCCCTCTTTCTCCCTCTTTCTCCCTTTTTCCCCTCTTCCTACCTCGTTCTCGCTCATCTTTTTCTTTTCTCGCTTTCTCACGTTTATTTCATCACTCTTCCATCTCTTTCTATCTCTTTCCCATTCTCTTTGTTTTCTCACTCAATCCCTCTCTTCTACCGCATTTATTATTCTTTGTCTTTCTCTTTCTTGCTCCTTGTCGTCATCGTTGTTTGGTTTCTTCTTGCTCACTCGTTTTCAGTCTGCGTTCGAGCTACACGTTCACGCGTTCTTGTTTTGTGTGTACGGCAATATACAACCGAGAGACGCAATCGTGCGAATTGGATTTTATATTTTAAATACTCTTGTCACATCAGTTGCTCATTGTATATTTTTTTCTTTTTTCGTTGTTTCATTCCAGTCATTCTTCTCACTCATTGTTCAATGATAACTGTCTTACAATCGATAAATCGATATTGTTATGATACTCGTAATTATGATATTGATTAATTTGGTTGTGGATAATGCGGTATTGAATTTTTTTCTTATCTCGATAGTGATTATGAAAAAGAAGTGAGGTGTACACAATGGTAAAAATTTAGTTGCAAAAGAAAATCGGGTGTGAAGTGAAGTTATTGTTTTTTATTTTTTGAATTTCTCTTCTGTTTTGTGTTGTGTTGTGTTGTGACTGTGTGCATCCGTGCGTGAGCATGTGAACGTATATGGCTGGTGGAGTAACGAAGGAAGCAAGAGAAGACGAGGGAGTGAGCGAGAGGGGAATCGACGTCATAGCACCACGCGGTTCAACAGGTGCGGCGTGTCGCGTCATCGGGCAAGACGTATGTAGATGCACTTTAACTTCATTTCATTTTCTATTTTTTTCCGTCATTTTAAGCATTATACAGTAAAACTCATATTTGAAAGAGAAAGAGAAATAGATTGAGAATGATGATTTTTGTGAGGCCTTTGGTTGACCAAGAAAGTATTTGTATACTTGATGGAGGGAAAAATGCATTTTTATTTTATTCAGCGAAGAATGAATGATTAAATAGAAAGATTTACAAATGAACACGATGGAGATGATAGAATATTAAAGTGTAAAATGAGTAATTTATCTAGCACAATTCAATTTAGCTTGCAATATTTTCACCAAAACAGAAAAACAAGTGATTTATCATGTGTTGATAGGGGTTACTGTTGCAATCGATTTTTATACTAATTCATTGGTCTGGAGAGCAAAAAAACTGTGTGCTTACTAACAATATAAATTTTTGAATGGACCTGTTCTGTGTGGCTCACGCGTGATTCATCGAAGAATAGGTGCATATACGTATGTGTACATGAGAGAGAATGGAAGGGAAAAATGAAAGTGTAATGGGGAAAACCACATGGTAAATATATATTTGAGGATTTCCCTGTGGAAGTAGTAAATGAAAAGAAATCATCATCGTTTTTCATAACTCTACAGATAGAATATGGAAATAATTTTGTTGAGTTTCACATGCGATAGATGATTGTGGATTAAAAAGATAAAAGTACCTACGACAAAGTGAGTGAGGAAATATTTGAATGGTAGAAGGGGAAAGATGGAGAGAGGGAGAAAAATAATATTGTTTGATATTACAATTGTTCTGTTGGACGACGAGTAAATAACGAGCAAACAAGCGATATAATACCACGACAAATAATACGTCGACCAACGACAAGATTGCATTGTGAACTGCCCGGGCGATATACAATGCGTATATATGTCTACGTACATGTAAATATATGTGAATACATGCATGTATGTAAAGAAATGAGCTAACATGGATTATTGGGTTAGACTTTTATTATCAAAAGAAACTATTGTTTTTCACGAGTCATAAATACGTTATTAAAACATTCGTCATAGACTCCACGAGAGTCTAATAATTTCATTAACTACACTTTTGTTCTTTATTTTCTTTCATAATAAAAATGAGTCCGATTACTTTTCGTTCCAATTCATTGATGTATCTGTATTTTCATAATCATTTCCACTAATTAATAAAATCGAAACAAATGATTCATTACGATGATTGAGCATTATTGAAAGCCATACCACACCGGTGAATGAACAGTCTCGGATGGTATGGAGGTTGGTGGGCTGACCTCGAACTGAATTCACATTGACAATAATACCAATTGATGTAAGTCAGTTGAACAGAGACAGAATTGATATCAAGTTATCAGAATTTTTTTATTATTTTTTCCATATCACACCACCATTTTCTCTCATACATACAATTATTTCCATATTCCCATCCTATCACATCGTATCGATGTATTAACAATTTCCCAGTTGATGTCAGTTCGTTATTATCTCCCCGATTTTCAAAAAATTGCATGGGACGGTCGAATTATCACATGGATATATAATTAGCGCCATAATACATTGTCGAGTGATGGTTTTAGAACAGGCTTTTGGATAATGCGACAAATCCCAAACAAACCCAAGATATATCATATAAAACCTTTTATTCACGACATGTAAGAGTCATTTCGAATTTTATCTCATTTTCATGATTTCCTCGTGTGCATCGTCCTCCTTCTCCACTTTTTTTCTTTTCATTCGGCAGTATATAAATTGCAACTGCGTCTAGCGCGACTTCATTACAATAGTAGAATGACTTTTTCAATGAGAGTTTGACACGCGTAGTCGGTATTATGTTGGCAATATATATATATATATATATATATATATATGTATATACAGGCAGCTAGAATAATTGTATGAAATATAAAAAAGTTGTCCAAAGTCCCAATGGAGGGCTGCTCGGGAATTACATCATTTGCATTCTCCTGTCATTGCTGTAACCCCTGAATTTTTGATTCTATTTGTTCTTTCTTTTTTCCATTTGTTATTATTTTCATTTTCATTCTCCACTTTATAGTTTCTGCACATTCTAAACTTTATTTTTCGTGGACATGATATATGTTATTAATTAAATAGAATAATATCGTGAAATTGAAGCATTCCTATGACATTTCTATGCACAAACATTTATAACGATTTCATACGCACTCAAAGTGGAATGAGAATTCATAATGCGGGTGACCGATTCAACCCAGCGTCTGGGAATTATGTAAGACCAAGACGGTGTAAATCATGTGAAGGGCAAAAGCCCATCTTGAAGGAGCCACCATACATTATCAACCTCCAAATATGCCCGTACGTGCGTGCACTGAGTCGCTTTTCCAGCTCTATCGGTATTTCTATCTTTCTCCGATCCACTGTTCCACCCTTCCACCGTCTCATTGTCCCCTTTCTCACAACCACTTTCAAGATGTTACTATATATATACCCGATCTCCTATGCTACCAGTTAAACTAGACATATTTCTGGTCGCTAATTGGATGTACTGTACCTAAAAAAAATCCAATGTACAAAGGAGATACTATAATTTTCACTCCGCGCGATTTCATACTATTGCAAATGATGAAACTTGCGCATTGGCTTTTTTATTCCGTGAATTATTCCTATTATTTTAGTCCATGATAGAATAAATAACGAAAGAAACAATTCAATTCGATGCATTCCAAGACAACTGATTGATAAGAAATCCATACTTACATATAGGACATGATGATTATTACTAGAGAACGATGTGTTATCCTTCGAAGCATTTATGAAGTGAGGAAAAAAACTTGAATCCGTGAAATTAAACAGAACTTTGCATAAACCGTAAGGGGTTGCAATTTCATTTATTCAATCAACTTCTCATCAATAGAAAACTAATGATATGAACAATAGTTTATTGAAATTTTTGTGAATGAGAATCTCTGTGTGAATGTTGAGCAAAGGGTTAAGAGAGAGGAAGAGGGCGTGTAACTCTCCCTTATCTCTGCGTGCTTCCGTTTAAGAGGGTACGCGGGGTGGAATGTAGCGGGTATATATATAGGAGAGAAGAGTCAGATGGGTCGAGAGAGGGAAGTGGGAATATGACGGTGAGATCACGTCGGTGGGTAGGAAGTGCTGTAGGCCATGAAGAAGCTTCAACGCCGAGTCCAGGAGCTTTGAATATAAGCGGAAGAGAGAGAGAGAGAGAGAGAGATAGAGAGAGAGAGAGAAGAGAGGAGCATTCAAGAGAATGTATACATATTAGAGTCTAAAGTGGTCCACAACGTTTTCATGATTTTCCCAGGCTAATTGTTATGCATGGCGTACGTCCATGGTGCCTTTTAGCCTTAAAACTCTGTCCCTATACTGTTTCTACTGTTACATATACAAATTCTTTTTTTTCTTCTTCGCACCAACCACGGTGCATTTACCCAGATCTTTACGAATTCGATATATCTTTTTTTTCGTCTTATCCTGTTTATATATTATTTACTTCAAATTTTATGAAAAAAAAAAGCCTGATGATTATCAAGAGTCTATTCCAAATAAGTTAGGATTCCAATTATATATACAGGCACCGATGGTTAAAGGGTTGAAATTTTAGAAGTAGAGAAGGGTTGAAAGCGTGTCCGGTCGGGAAATAGCTTTCTTACCTACTTACTACTTCATCTCCTCTCCGAAGAAATACCCTTTTCCATCATCCCAACGTTGCCAACAACAATCATTATTACGTTATTATCGAATGTTTTTCTCATACAAATTACACTTTGCATTTCCCTATTATTCAAATTTCAATCCATCTACGATTCTGTACTGTGTTAACTTGAGATATCTACTGTTCCCATACACTAACACAATTCCTCACTAATTTTCTATTTTTCATTCCAAATTGACTTCTATAACCTTGATTTCCACTAGTTCTGTATATTTGATTGTATTAAAGTCCTCGTCAGATCAGTTCGATCCATCCCATTATTCTCATTATTATTTATTCATTCACAGTATTTGATTGTCGAATCATAATTCAATTCTTGTATATATATGATAATATGACAATCTATCTATTTACACTTTTCAATTGTGTTACCTGTATCTTATCCAAGCTATCAGATTTCTATTTTTTTTTTTCTTTCACTTAATTCGACCTTTTTCGCTCAATTTTTCATTTCGACAAGTTCAATCCCGATGAATGACTGTTCAACGAAATCTCAATTCGTCAGCATTTTATATACTTTGATAGACACACATTTATGTTACCATTTTAACACGTGTGAAATGTATGATGCAGATTAGACTTGTGGATGCTATACGCGTAGATGTTTGCTTGATATGGTCCTCTTCTTTCTTTCTTGCTTCGTCTCATTCCTCTCCCTTCCACCCTCTCTTTATCTCTCCATATGAGCGTGTACACAGCGCGTCTATTTTATACACAATGCATCGCGTGTCCTGATAACGTTCACCAAAGCAACTCGACAGTATTTTACGCGTTGGTAAGACTCGCACCTCTGTCGCTCTTTCTCACTTTTCCTATATATAAATGTATTCATGTGTGTATATGTACGAACGCGATTCAGCTTACACCCGATATCTTTTGGCTTTAATTTGCCCACGAGTATTCGCGTGGCAAATTTACACTTTACAAATATATATGTATATGCATATACATATGGATTCGATTATTATTCGCATGTGCCGTTTAATATGAAAATGCCCGCGATGTAATATAAACCAGCTTAGAATCGGCAGCGATTAGTCTGCAGTACGGTTTCTCCCTCGCCCTCTCATTCAAATCCAACAATTTCTATATATGTTTCTCTCGTGCTCTCACCCCCTCTCGTGCAATTTGTGTGTTTCTTTGTTATTAACGTTTGTACGTGCCACAAGCGGCAAAACGTTAATCGTCCTAACGAAAATATATACACAGTAAAGTGGTACGGGATTGCACGATTAACTACTATTTTATCCATGACAATTTCAATATTCGCATAATAAAAATCATTCACATACTATATCAAATAGACAATGCTGATTAATATGATGAACCATTTTACCGGAAAAATGAAATAAAGTGTGCTTGAGAGTTGTGATTCGAGGAATGGATATTATCTATGAACTATCTGAATATTACATGAATATAGCAGAAAACACACACATTTAGTTTATTCCATTTTTCTAGTGATATATTTTTAAACTGATTCAATGGGTTGAGTCAATATTATTTGCCTCTGTTAATTGATATTGATGCTAGTTGAATGTATGAAAACTAATTCTGAATTTACTACAATGCCCTCGCTGTCAACCGATTCACCCATTCAATATCATCCGTCCGATGCAAATGTATTTATTCACTTGCATTTATATTTTAACGGCGTTATCGTTGAGCTTATATATTTCAAGTTGCCCTTCCAAATTTGGCATACACGATAGTGGAACATTCGTTACCTATTTATGGAGTGAAACAAAAATCCATTTGTTACCGGGCTCTGAATAAGAAATGAGATTGAATTTTGTAAGATTATACAGGTCACAAATGAATAAATATACATCGCTTGCTACTTCAATGAATTCAGTTATTATTGTTCTATAGTATGATTTCTTTACATAGTAATAATAAATTAACGATGAAAATATTTGATAAATTGGCAAAATCAATTTTGCTAAAATAAATATCAGTCGAATTAATAATAAGTTGAGATGAATTTGGATGGAGGCAAGAAATTTTCCGGGTGGAACGACGAACAACAATACCATACGCATATTCAATCCTTTCATTTGTATATGTGTATATGGATATATACATAACTCTCAATGCCAATGACCCGTCTTGGTTATAGGCACAAAGTCGTGGCTATATTCGCGTTATATGTACATCACCTATTCTTAGCGAAATATAACGCTACACACACACACACACACACACACAAATACCAATTCTCACAATCATATTCGTATACATATCCTAAACTGTAAGAATTTATATACCGATATACTTTTTGCACGAACAAGTGTATATTAGAGGGCCATATGCAGTGCTAACGAAATTATGTTTGCATAAATATGTACTTGAGTGCGTATGACACATATATACAAGATACGCAAAGATCTAGATAAGAGCTGTATGAAGGTTATTCAAATTCATATTCTCATATGTGGCGATTCTTTTAATATATTTGACATCATTTTCCTCCTATTTAATTTAACAAAGATTTGATATTCGAAAATAATTCTATAAGATTAGGTATATTTAATTTTTTTCGCTTTCTTCTCCAGAAACATTGGCGCATTTGTCACTTGCTATTAAAATTATAGTACAAGTATATATTACTTGAGAGTCTGTTTGTCGTGTTTCCCTCTAATTGCACATGAAATTTGCCCTGTCATTGCTATCGCGTGACAATATAATATACACTCTTGTAGTTCACTGTAACAGTAGGAGGGGTGGATTCCCCTTATCGCAATAGTGAGAAAGAGACAGCTCGTGAGAAGTTGAATATTACAGTAGGAGCAAAGAAAGAGGTATGAGAAACAGAGGGAGTTAGATGAAGAGAAAGAGGAAAGAGAAATGGGAAGGGAGGGAGGGTAGAGGGTATAGGGTAGAGGGTAGAGGGTAGAGGGTAGAGGGAAAGAAGAATGAACATTGAGGCAAAAGGGGTTGTGTGTTACTGTCGTTTTCGGTAGTGGATACGGGGGTACGTGGCACATAGTCTGTCTCACTCTGTCGTTTTCTCATTCCTCAGGCGTTTGTTAATTTGCCACGCGAGCACATTACGCCCGTTTAGATGCTCGAGCAAACAGAAATGAGAAAACTGAGGAGGTACGACACCGTTGTGACTCCTGTACGGACGCGTTCGCTACACCCCTCACAAACCTCACAACTCACCCTTCACCCTTCGTGTCTGTTCATCTTCCCATCCTTCTCATCCTTCCCATCTCCTTTCCACCCTTCCTGCCGTACCCATCCTCCCCGCACCTGATCTCACTCTATGCCGTCGGGTGTCGCGATTTTCGACAGAGGCATGAGATTTTCTGGTACTTCGATGCCAAAATCCCTTCTCTTCTTTCACGCGTAAGGGAGATGACGCGACGTTGGTGAGCCTCGAGGGTCCGACCAACCCCTTTCCATACTACAACTTCTCGTCCTCTTGCAGACGGAATATTTCGAGGATGATCATACTCTTCATTTCGCCCTTCCCCGCCCACGCTCTTTTCTCGCTTTTATTTTTTTTTTTGACCACGCACACGCACACACACACACACACATATATATATATATATATATATAGTTTTCTCCACACCTATTTCTTGTAGACTAATAGACTAAGAAATTCGCGATTATTTATGAATAAATACTGTTGCGAATATCTTGTGAGTTTAACTAAAATGTGTGGCAAAATAGCGATGGCTGATTTTTTTTTTTCTTTCATACTACAGCTTCGTATAATATATGGTGTTATAGTGGTAGGAGGTATGGGTGAGAAAAAAAGGAGGACGAAAAAGAAATCGCGGGGGGAGATTCAGATTTTTCATTAAGGAGCCGTCGACTCAGCTATATCCAGTCACGGTTACGGAAGGGCAAAAATTTCGGTACGATGAGGAAAAATAAGAATGTAAAGTGCTGGAGGTCGTTAGGGGAAGGAGGGATAACGGGGTACCAAAACGCCAGCTATGGATATAATATGGTGGATTAATACGCGCGAAATCTGCCACCTAAAAGATATTAATGACTGCTCGACGCTGGTCGACGCGTCAAAGATTTTATAAAAGAGGGTTTTGTCCCCTCTCGCGACTTGACTGCACCCTCAACTATTAACCGCACTGCCGTCTCCTTGTTGGCGCTTAAGAGGAGAATGCGTCCTCAACGGTCGTGACTTTCTTAACTTGGGCGCGAAACAAGAGGGTCACCAAAAGCCATACGCGCTTCCAATAATGCTTCCTTCGTTTTACACCATTTATTAATCAATTAATCAATTAATCAATATACAAACCCTCCGTATTCATAGTGAAAATATTATTGTGAATTTACAAATGGTAGGGAAAGCCCGAAAAAAATTAAATTCATTTTCACTATAATTGAGAGTATAAAAAGTTCAACTTCAATTATTTATATTTTTTTTCGGTGGCCGAGGGGGTCGAGATTTGAACAAGCGCATCCGTCTATGCAAATTGGAAAGATAATAATCGATTGTCGGAGGATGGTTGAGTTGATGGGCTCGTGGATGAGCTCAGCGTCCACCTGAATAACACACTGATCCCTTCATACGTATTCGTATAGATATATGCAACTACGCGATTTCACTGTACAAGCACCCGCTCTCTCTCTCCCTCTTTCACCCATCCCATCTCTTCCCAGTCTGCCTCTTCCCTCAACCCCCTATATCACCCATCCCGATCTCCCTCAAGGGAAATTATATAGACTGCCCACTGCTTTCCCTTTCTAGTCCTCTTTCGATATCTCACTTCAACTAGAGACCATCGGATACTTTACCTGTCTCACGTCCATTCTAATTCCAACAAAAATGTCGTGAATGTTGTACTCCTAAAAAAGTTTTTTTTTCTCCCACTTAACTTTATACATTTATGTTCATATATATATATATATATATATATATATATATATATATGTATGTATGTATATAAGTATGTGTGTGTGTACATGGCCCTTCTGATTTGGATTATTTTTTTCATTTCATCCTCTATCAACTTTATTCGTTTAAGCAGTTGCCGTTTCATTTTCATATCCATACGTATATATGGAGTGGAAAGATTTGAAGAGCGAATGAGATGAAAAAGTAGCGATGAAGAGAGGAAAAATGAAATACCTCTTCTTTTCCTTTATTTCTACTGTCGTGTTTACACTGGTGATAAAACGCCAGGCGAGAGAGAAAGCATCAGGGTAGATAGAGACGAGGTGGGGAACGAGAACAAACATGCGGGCGTCGTCTGTGTCATGACCAGCATTCAATACTGTCTGATATAGTATCCAAGTATCCAAGTATCCAAGCATTCAAGTATTCAAGTATACACGATAAATAAAGAAATAACAGTAAAATAAATAAAAAAGTGAACGTAGAGGAGAAGAAAGAGAGCCATATTGAAGATATGTATACATATGGATACAAGTATTACAGCGCTAACTCATTAACAAAAACGACTTTGTTTATCTTTGAACGTCAGAATGATCGGTTGTTCAGCATTTCTTTCTTCTATTGCTTTGCTGAGCAATTTTTTTTTCATCTTCATTGGTTTCCCTGTGTTTGCTGTTGTATACCTTATTACATTTGTGTGATTCTATGATGAGAATAGAGGGCAACTCGGAGTATTTATTCATATTAATTGTCTTAGTATTATTCTTATTCGTTCATCAGAATTATTTCGATCCAATATACCGTGAATTTTGTATGAAGAATCTATTTGCTACTTGAAAAATTGACAATTTTTCATGTTTTATATGAACTGAAAAGAAAAAGTGAATAAAAATTGAGTAGTTAGGTTTCTAGAGAATGCTGAAAGTGATGAAGAATACTTGGGGTTGAAGTATCATTGGGATTGCACGCAAAAAAATATGAGGACTCACATTTGCTTACACTGTTATGATAGAAGATGGAAAGGGTGATTCTCCTTAGCCCTCTTCTCGCCGGACGGCGAAGGGGAGAGAGAATGAGAATTTTTGCGTCGAGGGGCGCGACAAAGCTCTGCCTGCAACGCAATAATGGTGCAGTTTATTATTGTTGCATATACATTGGACAGTGTTTGACTATATACTCACTCACGTTCGACCATAATGCATGAGGTTTAAATTGAAAAATTATCACACCAAAACAGAAAAGGGGTCGGTTGAGTTTTTTTTGTTTTTTTTGTTCTTTTGTTTTTTTTTTCAGTTTCATTTATACGGAGGGTGTATGTTCACTTCGATCAATTGTCTCACAACGAGTTTTCCATTCCTGAGTTTTTGTATATTTTCATATATCCGATGCATGTTTAAGGTCGTTTGAGGAATACACGTATCGATTTTATACGAGTTAAAAATTTGCAACATGGCAGAGAGCGAAGCTACTTCCGATCGTCGAACCATCCATTTATTTGTTGGAGGCGAATAATTAGAGCCGATAAGTCACGATGCAACACCCTAACCGTATATACCTGGATAAGAGTGGCGAAAGAAGTTTAAGAGTGGTGTGAGTGGCAATAGAGTTTTGAGGTTAAAAGTGAAGGTGCCCACAATGTAAAAGAAAGAGGGTTGAAATCGCGTGACTTGGGCCCATCATATATACTCCCTACTATTTCCCACCCTCAGGAAGGCAGCCAGACTATGGTAGCAACGCGGTTACTACACTCATATATGCATAGTTCGAAGACACATTGAAGCTTCTTTGCAACATCATGTTTGTTCTTGAAAAAATTGGTTTTTCGTCAGATACGTGTTGACATTTTCTATTATTTTGAAGGATTCACAATGCGTTTTTATTTCTTGTTCGATCTATCATACAAACGTACTGAAAATATTTGAATACCAAGTGAGTCTTTGTGAATATAAGTATGGGATCGAAATAAAATCAAGAGAATGCGCCTTTTGTTTGGGATTGAGTGAATTGCTGACCATGCATCAATTACTACTCCACAATATCAGACTCTTATACTCCATTTGTCACACAAAATGATTATTTTCGTGCTCGATGAAGACAATGGTGACCGCGCACTCTATATCTGTTGACTGCATGTTTTTATACTCTCATGAAATTATCAAAAAACGTTGTAAAAATTGAGGCTTTAACTTTTTAACTTATTTCAGCTGAAAAACATATTTGGTAAGAATTTTTTTGCTTCGCCGGTGCAACGTCAAAATAAAAAATAAACAAATTAATAAATAAATAAATGAATAAACAAAATAATAATGATAATAATAATAATAAATGAAGCAAAAAAGAAAAAAATACGAGTGGATGAGCGCGGTGGTGTAAAATTCTTCTTCACGAGGGTGGATTATTCGAGCGAATTGAAGTAACAAGGTCCCGAAGGGCATTTTATACTTTGAATGTCACCGGTAAACCCCAAAGGTTTCTAAGAGATTATGATTCTTTGACGTATTATAATAAGGCAGCAATAAGTTGAAGATTATCATCTTGGAAGAAAAAAGAAATACATAAATAAAAAATAATAAAAAAAGAAAAAAAGTAAATGGTGCGGATTATTGGCGTGAATATCGAGGATGATTGAGTCTCTGTCACTTCATTCGGATCGCTAAGGTATCGTGTGACTTTGATCAACTCGTCCCTGCCTCCGGGCTCTCTGTTAAGGGTGACAGTTCTTATGTGAGGGGATGGAAATAGTAGTAGCGGTGAAGTACTAGTTCCTATTGTTTGCCGTTGAGTAGAGAACTGATGAGAAATTGCTAGCATAGATCCTCATGCCGCATCCCAAGTAGGCAGCGTCTCACGCGACCCAAAACGACCATTCGGTCATTTGTTAAAGTCCACTTCTCACCAACCTCTCGAACACACTGTCCATCCATCAGATGTTCGTTCATAACCTCATTGAGTGGCTATCTTCCAACTTTCTCATCGTCGTCAAATGCATTCTTATGTTATTGTCTTGTGTTTCTTCTCTATTGATTCATATATAATTTGTCAACTGACAACTGTTTGACACCGGACAGGTGGAATATTATTATGTAGTGCATTTTATGAGATATTTGTTCTTCATAGATTCGCTCGGTATTCATGCTATTAAATACGGAGCAGTGTACAAATTCATGTCTCATAAGGAAATTATTGCATAATTGGTTGACATAAAGTGAAAGATTGACTTGTAGTAACCTAACAAGCTGCATCGGCACTATTATCATCTTCGAGTTACTTGTAAGGCAGGTAGAACATCGACGTGTGTCTCTACAGACATCTCAAACTTCTACAGTCTATTCCGAAACATGAGGGATGAAGCAACACCATCCAATATATATATATATATATATATATATACATACACATATAAATAGTGAAGGATCCCTGTCCTATTATCAATTTAACCCTCCTAATTAATTTATAACTCTCCCCTGAGTTTGTGACTTATACGTGTCAGCAAATGTTCAGTGATGTTAATATGAAAACAAACGATATTATTCCAGAGCATGTGAGAGTCAATAAGTTAATAATAAATTTAAATACATTTAAAAGAAATAGTAATTTATTCGAGACAACAAGTAGAAAATATTACTTAATATTATTTAAAAATGTGATTGCAAGAGAAGAAGAATCAAGGGAGATTTGGGAAGATGAAGTGGTGTGAAAATTGGTGAGCTAGTGGTCTGTGATCTGATAAAAATTCAAGGTAGTTACAACGATGGTTAGTGGGCTGTGTGGAGTGCGTTGAGTTGGTGGCTTTCGGAATCTATAGATTGTGCTAGTAACAATCAGCTGTGAATTATAGCCTCAATATCCATTGTGTATCCTATCTTCGCTCTCTCCCTCACGTAACTACCGTTCTCTCTCACTCGTCCATACTATTGAACAAACCTAAGCTCTGAGTCTATGGCCAAGACAACCCACACCTCCATTCATTTTGAATGTGAGTAAGATGGAGGGAGAGAGAGAGAGAGAGAGTATAGTAATACACGTTCCTCTGCTGCTCTGGCTTCTGTTACAAGTCCCTGCGCTCCACGCCCGACTCAACCAAGAGATATGTATATTAATGGGCCAATCTTACATAGTTTTGTTTACCTTGCCATTCTCCACGTATACAATTACTATCCTCAGTATTATCCTCGACTCAACCTATGTCTTGCATTGGCAAGTCTCTATCCAACTACTTCCGACCCTTCTACACACTCAGCTCTCAAACTATATACAATTCAGCCCTTAACCTTTCAGATGGTTTTCGACCCAACAACCTCATCTTTGCTTACCCAATGCTACTGTTATAAAACATTACAAATTTAATAATTAAATTATTTTCAAGTTAGTTATGAAATAATTATTGGAAAATGACTATAGATATATAGATGTATATTTGTGCGTTGTAAGAAGATTGAATGGAAGGAGGCCGCAAGAGACTTGGCAGACAAGTGTTGAGAACTCGTGGAATTTCGCTCGCAGTAATCAATATTAGTGTCGACAAAGATATATATGCGAGGATATGTGGGCAAACATTGTATACACGTATGCATTGTTACAGTCGAGGGAGTGCCATGAGAGGGCATATAGTATGTATATATGTATATCTATAGAGAGAGTAAGAGAGCGAGAGGCAGGGACAGAGACAGAGGGTGAGTGAGAAAGAATGGTCGGTATACAGGAAGTGTGAGAGAGAGAGAGGGAGAGAGAGAGAGAGTGAGTAGGTATGAGAGGTACCTCTGCGTACCGCCAAAGGGTGATGGTTGGACTGGAGCAGTAAGGGGACGGCGAAAGAGAAAAGCGGGTTCATACACTCAGGAGGAGATGAGGGTGACTAGCAAGTGGTATGGGGAAGAAAAGGGGTGGACAGCCGGACAAACAAAACCCCTTGCTGCTTCATTTCTGCTCGTCTGGCCAGACCTCCCCTCTCATTTCATACATACGTATATTATACGCGGCCGCGCGCCGAGCATTTCCATTCTGTAAGGTATATTCCATCCTACGTATGAAACATTAGCTGTTTTATTCGGATTATTTCTTTCTTCTTCTCGTTCTACTTTCCTCTCCATTCACTGTTACCTTCGTTGCAAATATATCTGGGTTGAGAAAAATCTTCAATAAATATTCATCAATTTTCGTTAATTTATGAGGAGGATTAATTTTCTGAATCGCACTGATACTTTGACATCTAAATGCTGCCAATTTTATCGCCACTGACATTTTTCTCATTGGAAAGAGGTATTTCTATTTAGTACCCTTACCTCACTTGTGTCGCTCTTTACGCTATGTTTTATAATAACCTCATCGTGTCCTATATGAGTTTATACCCGAATCAATTTGTTTTAGGTATATTGCAATAATATTTATATGTTGATACGAAATATACTAAAACTGGTGAATGTTTGTCTATCTTGGATAAACGAAGAAAATGTTTATTCACATACTCTAGAGATATAAATACATGTATTCATCTCCAGGGCAGGCATCATCTACATTTGGATATTTATAATTTTGACAATGCATTCATAGAATCTTATATGCTGAGTGAGTAGGGAAGGCGATTGATATAACTTCTCTATACGAAAATATGACGTGGGCATCTCATTTAATTTTGGAATGGAATAAACTTCATAAACAGAGAGAAGTTGAATCAGATAGTATCTGAAATGATGATGGAACTTCGAATTCTGACTGAAGACAACTTTATCATTTATAAGACAAATGAAAGCATCAGACGGGATTATTTTTAATTTGAATTTTTATCGAGTGCGCGTACTATGACTATCTTGTCCGGCCTCTGTATTATTACTATTTCGTTAATTAAAATGTTGCTAAAATATTAACTTATGGTGGTGGTGTTAGTGGTTGTTAAAAATAGAATTGAGCGGAAATGAAATACAAGAGCTTTCGAATATTCATCCCACTCTATTTCATCTGGAATTTTTTTCTCTTTTTCACTCATGTTTTTACTCCCTCGTCCTTCTTTTTACATCTATATTTCTCATGCGTTTTTCTTTTTCTTTTATTTGTCGTTTTTTTTAACCGTGCGTGTTGTCCCTTTTGCTTTTCATTATGCTGCAGGACATGGTGGATGGCCCATGAGGGTGTGTATTTGGGGGTGGGTAGCGCACCTAAAGACTTAGCACCGGCCTTAATAACAATTGGCTATAAACTAGTTTCCAGACCAGCCGAGCGCCCGGTATTACCGCGATATTATTTCAAGTAGAGAGAAGAGAAAGCGAGAGAAACTGGCGCCCTTTAAACTATATTGACTACCCTCTCACTTTCTCTCATAACGTCTCATCCCTCTGCTTTTCGACCCCCGCAAGTGCTTTACCATACAAACCGCAGCCCAGAGGGTGATTCTGGATGAATGCACGTGATATTGCGACTATTATTAACCGTGTTAATTATTATCGTTTCTGCCACTTATCAAAATGAAACGAAATGGATAAATAAATAAACTAGTGGTGAAAACGATAATAGTATCATGCAGCAAAAAAATAGGATATCATAAAATGAGATCGAAAATGAATATAAATTGAAGTGGGATGACAAACAATTGACTAAATTAAAAAAGACACCGATATTGATTACAATTTATTCTTTCAAGTTGCTATATTATTTCATTTCTCTTTTCGACAATCGACTCTACCATTTCCTCCGTCTCACTGCGCCTGGCGATACTCGTGTAATTATAATTGCAATCCATAGAACGTGGTGCAGGAATACAAACTTAAAGCCCCATTCACAAAGCCGCGGCGCAGGTTAATTGAAAACTACCGAAAAGCACAATTTCGCGAGAAATTATTTCTATTCATTAGCCACGGTTGTGCATGCGAGGGGCGGGATAGGAGGATGGAAAAATGAGGGGTAGAATTGTAGGCACTGCCTGGGGTGCTGCTATGTTAATGGTGGAGAAAAAAGGGTTGGAGCGTTCCAAAAAAAGAGTTTGACCGCGGTTGGAAAAAACTTTTTCTCAATGCCTTTTATTCGATCATATTATTTATTCAGCTTTTTTTTTCGTCCCAACATTGTTTTTCCTTCCCATTTCTCAACCTTAGTAATTCTTTACAATCACTATGTATTTGCCTCCCATCCCCATCACTACTTTCATTTTGCAACACTGTTTTTGTTCACCACCCATGCTCATCGTCGTATAATTGTATAACATAAATACAATCATCTTCGCGCGACATAATTTTCGCGTATAAGCACAAAAGCTTAAGGCTATGACGGTGACTCCGAGTTGACCTCGCATAATGGTAGAGAAATTGGATGCGGGGATTGAGGAGAGGGAGAGGGAGAGGGAGAGAGAGCGAGAGCGAGTGAGTGCGAGTGCGAGAAGCGTTGTGTATGCTTGGCGAAGCTTTTTCACGTCGCTTTAGCAAATCAATTTATGGGCCACGACGCTGCCCACGTTCACATTGTCCAACAACGTTTTAGCTCTTTCGCTCTCCCTTCTCAACATTTGACCTCTCAAGCCTTTTGTCCCAACATATTCCATTGTTTTGTGCCAGAGAATTGTATCCATGATGCGTGCTCATCCATTCGATGGATATTCCATAAAACAAATCAACCTTCACCCCACACAACCAATCAGACCATCAAATAATAAACTTATTTTCTTGTGCACTAAAGATAAAAGAGAAAATCGTCGAGAAAATTGGCGGAAAGAGAGGATAATGTTGGTACTCTGCCCGTCAATGAATTTATAACCTACTGGTTAACGAGAAATAGCAGCACGTGAGTAAAAGGAGGTAGCGCGAATGGTACGTGAGAACACAGGGGTGCGTGAGTAGTCTTGAGGGGTAAATTAAGTCGCAATAAGCACTTGAGATGGTGAGAAAAAAAGACGGGTCTTATATTTCCTTATCCATAAACGAAATGGATATTGCATTTCTATGTGTTCTAAATGAGAAAAGTTCAATAAGTTGGTGTTGCTAATATTTCATTTCAATATTTTTATTATTTTTTTTCATCATATATAAAGTTTGGCTTGAAATAGTGGCTTTGTGGCTGGACAGAGAATCCCGCAAAATAAATTGCAACTGAGGGTTGCGTTGATCCCGATAATATTTGTCTTTGGCAAGACTATTTTACAAGATTTCTATCTACACAAAGCTTATAAGCGAAATCGGCTCGTGTTTTCACTCGGACAGAGAGCAAGAAAGCAAGTTGAAATGCAAGAGTGAAATGGGTGAAGGCCTATTTGGATCAGGGCGTGTGGCACTATCTTTCACCAAGACCACGTGAAAAAAGCTATACGTCGAATCGTACAAGCTTCGTGACAAATCGATTCCTATTATCACACATGGATTTTTTTTTCTCTTTCTATCGTGCTATTTTATACTCACACTCCAACTTTTTCCCTCGTCTTTTTACATTATAATATTGATAGCGTTATTTTGGTTTGCCGACAGGACAACGTAAATTCTCATATTGTCCTTACAATCCCAGAGTATTCTCTCTGTTGCCCTCTCATTTCCTTGTGGTATCAACGTTTTTTTGCCCTCCCTATGTGTCTGTCAACTTTTGGCAACGATCGGATATATTTACGTTCGTATATGTCTCGCGATCATGCCGCAGGAAACAATCAAATCTCACCCCCTACCCATGTTTCTCATTCACCTCTGCTTTCATAATTTTTTTTTTTAATTTTTTGATCCACCTCTTTCGTCTTGCATTTCAATGTGTGCTTTTCTTTTTATTATTATTTTTTTTTTCGTCACTCTTCATTGCAAGAGACAAAAGAAAATGTGGATGTCGGTGGGCGTTAGGCCACGTGTCGTGATACAAACTGAGAATGCTGTATATATGTGCATACATATATTTTTTCGTGAATGAAGTATAGGTCGTTGATGGTGGATGGAATTGGGGGGTGCGCAGGGTGGGGCTTGCGAAAAAAAAGGAATATCCGAAAAGAGTTTTAGGCGTTTGGGTAACAGACAGGGACAGCTAGATAACGTCTGGCGGACGTGTGCGGATGGGAAGGAATGAAAATAATAATAGTCGGCGTACGCCCGCAGGCCAGAGGTGTCAGAAGAACGGAAGGTAGAAGGGAAGGTGGTACTAGAGGTGGTGGCTGTGGCGGTGGCGGTGACGACACATAGTGAGAAAGAACGCCGTGAGTTTATGTCACATGTAAGTTCATCGCCGCCACTCCCGCAAGCGTTGAAGGATCATTTTTTCCCATTTGTCCTTCTTGCTAACAGAAAACAGTAAAAAGTAGGGTTGTATGTGTGAATTTTCATGTCAGTTGTGCCTGTTTTTGAATTTGTTCTGAATGTTCGATATTCAACCACCATAATCATTTGCATCCATATTATATCCAATTAATATTTTACTATTTTTAAATTAAATGTCCCTTTGTGAATTTCATGTGATGTTCCATGCCCATGTTTGGGTTAACGTATGTGAAAGTGAATTACTATAAATTCAAGCCCCCAAGTATTATAACACACATCGTTTTCAAATAATTAATTTGTCACATATACATCGTAAATTGTTCGAATATTGCTATTATCACGATATTATTGTAATATCTACATATGATGGCTTGAATTACTTTTATTGTAATGTTTATCATTTTCCGGTAAATTGTCAGAACGAGTGTTGTAGGTAAAATACTTCAAAGTGTAAGAGGGAAAAAAGGGAAAAAAGGGAAAAGAGGGGAAAGAGGGAAAAAACAGGAAAAAATTAAGCTCTGTGTAAGGTATAGGGGTGTTGAATAAGTGCGTGATGAGAAGGGGTAGGCGATGGTGGCGGTGTATGTTGTTGTATTGGGACGTATGAACTCGCACGAACGAAGCATCAGTAAATGCGGGTCCAATATCTTTTTTCCAGCGTTGCGAAAAAAAAAAATTGCAATTGTTCCATATTCTAATTGTCGCTAAAATTTGTCGAGAAAAAAAAGTTGAATTTGTTTTTTTAAATTTTGAAAAAAGAGATATAAAAACGAATTGGAATCCCGCGTATAGCGCAGAATTGAAGCCAACACGCGATGACGTGATTGTATCGATTACCAAACAAATATTATGCAGTCCTATGTTTTCTAGCTGCACCAACTGCCTAGGAGCTTACGGCAATTCCGGCCCATCCAAATCGCCTCCTTCTCCAAAGCGATTTTATCCATCCCCATTATATGCATACGTACATACACTTCATCTTTCCAACCATGCAGGTATATCTGTTATGCGCGAAAGCATTTTACGTGGTATCGTGCGATTGAACTCTGATACATTTCAAAACACGTTTCAGGGTTAGATATTTCGAGTAAAACTCTGATGAAATTATTGCGGGAAGGAATAAAAGTGTCGTGTGTTGTTATCGCATGCTTCGAAATGTGAATAATGTAGTGTGTAAATCTTGACCAATTGGTTGTTTTACAAAAATAAAAATAGTTATAATTACATCGATGATTTCAATGGAAAAAATCGAAATTTCTGGAAAAAGTCAAAGACAAAGAATGATAATGGAAATGCATCATTGTTGATATTTGGTATATTTTATTTGTAAAGTTATTGTAGTGTACGAGAATGTACGTAGAACTGTAAAAAGGACCTCACTAACGAAGTACCTCCCAATCTCATAGATGAGATTGAACCTTGTCCATTGGCGTTGCGCGCGTGCAATAATGTAAAACCCTCTACACCCTTCATCCAACAGAGCTCCCATATGACCACTACCCCATAGAGTTAAATTCCATGTTTGCACAACTCTTTGTGTCCCAGGAACATATTCTACACGCACACACGCTTGGCCTCCACGCTTCCGACATTGTGATGACGAAGAGGAAGCTGTCCGGGAAGTGGGTGACGCAACCCTCCTTTTTCATCCACCCTCAACAACCACTGCGTTTGAAACGAGGGCAACGTTTTCGCGTTGGCAACGGACCTTAGTTTTTTTTAGTTGTTGCATGCATAATAGTGTTAGGATTCATTAGCAATCAGAAATGGGGCTCCACAGAAAATGGGAGAGGGGGACTGTTAGGGACTCGAGGGTTGGGGCAGTATATGACGTCTCGTTTGTTTACTACAGTTCACCGGACTAGATAGAGAAGCCCGTTGCAATTTTCTCCGAACCTCTTTGCCCCCAATCCAATTATATACTTCCTTTTTTCCTCATTCCATTTTGCTCTCTAGTTTTATTTATCAATTTTCTCTCATGGGATCAAATCAAAAATATTAATTGATTAAATCATATAGCGTATAATGAATATATCAGCGTGAAGTAATTCAGAGTAACGTAAAATTGTAAGAGTTCGAGTACTATAAAATTCTTCTTTTTTTATTTTAAATATAAATTTGAATGAATCAAGTTATGTTAATACACTTACGGCAATTATCATTGAATTGCAGTATATTTCTCTATCAAATTTTATTAATGTCTGTAGATAATTTGAAATCACCCTAAATAATGCATCATTCTTATCTCTGGTATTGATGTACGATTATTATTCCTCTATGTTTCAAACACTCATCCATTTTATCATATTTTATTCTTTTATATTAAAGTTCAATGCTTGAACTTGTAAAGAAAAAAATCAAAATGTGAGCGTGGAGAGTTTATAGTATTGGGAGGGTATGGGATTGAAGCAAAACAAAAAAAAATACGAAAAATTGCGGACACGATCTGTTTACAGCAGTCACAGTTTGTCTTTTGACTTTTCAATGAATGCCAGGTGCTCCAGATAGGTGTTGAAAAAACTTCTTTTTTTCAATGTCTCTGCGTGCGAGAGAGTCGTGATAAATTTATGATAAACAAATATTGAACGAACCAAAGTTTGATTGTGCAATTCTTCTCATTTTTTCACTTTTATTTTTTGAAAGTCAGCTTCACATGTAGCCTTTCAATGCTTCATACAAAATTCTGTTTAGTCAAGCAATGCAATCTCGTGTTGGAAGGGTTTTTGGGGCAGTGGATAGAGATAATTTCCCAACGTTAAAAATGATGTTGGAGCGAAAGCGCCGCAGGTCTGGTGGGATGAAAACGTGCTAGGGGACGGTGAAAAAGTTGGTATATAAACAGAAGTTGCCTAAGTACATTACAAACTGTAATAGCGAATCGGAGGTGCTTGAGCGGTTGTTCGAACAACGAAAAGAGCGGAAAATAGAATGAGAACAAGCGGGGGAGGGACTCTTCAACCTCAGCGTCCGGAGAGAGCAACTCCCGACATTTATTATGGCATATTGTTACAAGAAAATTGCGTTTTTCTGAGCGGAAAAAGGTGGATGCGGTAAAGCGAGTTGAGAAAAACATAAATGTGTATAGTGAGCTCATTTGGTCACAATGAATGAATTGATTCTCCTATTACTGTGCTATAAATTTGATTCTTTGTCATGGAAATGAAATTATTTCACCTCATGCGCGATCAAAATTTGGAATGAACAAAAGTAGTAAGAACAAATATATAAGACAAGGAGGAGAGTTAAGTTGGTTCATCAGACATTGTAATGCAGGGGAGTAAAATTGTATGGAGTAGAGGAGAGGTGGGTACAAAATATAATAGGCGTGAGGATACGAGACGTTAGAATAAATGAAGGGGTTACAAAGCTATTCACCTTCTTCTTTCTCCTTCCATTGAGATGTGTATCAACCCCTAAATGAAAATTGCAGTTTTAAACTTGGGATACAGGACTCTTGTTTCCTCATTTTCTCCATTTTTTCCTCTCATTCTTTCTTCTCTTCCATTTTTCTTCCTGCATAATTATATTTTTCTCAAAGTTTTGTATTTTTTTCTCTCATTTTCATAATTTTTGACTTTTCAACATCCACGTCAAGGCCAGTTGTATTTGATTAGGATGATTTTATGTTGTAAGAAGAGCGAAAAAGCTTTCCCTTGAAGCTGCGCAACCGCGCGCATCTTTACCCAAAACTCTATGCAGCAAAACGTTGGTTAAATAATATGCGTGTTTTCGACCGTAATTATCTCACTCTGAGATTTTCTGGTTTCCCTCTCTCTTCTCCTTCTCTTATCCTCGCGCACCATACATATCTAGACGCCTACGGGAAAGTAGCATTTGTCAGTGGGCAAATCGGGTCGGGGGGATTCAACTGTGGAGATGAGTACGCCCGCGCTCTGGAGTTTGCAGATTAAAGATAGACAGGAGGAGCTCGCGCCAAACTCCAAATTATAAATGTATACTTTTACCCATTCAATGGATATTACTTGTATTCAAATCGAATATTTATTGCAACGTCACATAATGAAAAGTTATATTTTCATTTTTAACATAATCGATCATTTCATCATCAGCGAAACTAATTTGTATGTTGAAATTGTGAGCATTATTTCAATAGGTGTTTTCTCTTCTTCTTTTTTTCTTCTATTTTCAATGTTTTTGAAGAGGATTGCAAAGGTTGTTGAGGTTTAAGATAACCTTTACACCCTTTCATTTCTTACTTCTGTACAACAATAATCCCCGATTTTCGCATGCAATTCCTTTGAACGCAACTAATATAAGACTCATCCATAAAGATTTTGTAGAAGGTCGGTTTAACCCCTCGCAAAATCTAGCTTCACCCCTGTCTATCTCTTTCCTCTCTCTCTCGATTTCTCTTTTCAACCCCTTTCTCTATTTGTTACCACGTTTAAAGCATAATGGTAGCGCGTTGTGGTCGCAACTTTTACGACCGAATTACGACTTTTCAACTATTTTTACGAGAGTTGTTTCAATTATTTCACCAATTTGCAATTAAGAGGCGCCCTATAATGCCATGGTAGAACCCTTTTCATTCTGTGCTGCAGGACACTCCGACAACTCTCTACCCGACTCGAATAATACTCGTGTTCCATGTTATATTGAAATTTCATGGCGCCAATGATTTTTATGATTAGACAATCATAATGAGATGGTTGGAAAAATGAAAATAGTGGAGGAAGAAAAAAAAAAAAAAAAGAAGAAACAAACAAAAACGGAAAAAAATATAAATAAAAGGATAGAACTATATTATTGTAAAGATTATTAGTATGATATTTATTGAATAGAAAGAGTTCATGTCGAATGGATGTTGGGGTGTGTTGATCCTAAAACACTATACCATGCACTGAAAAAACGGCAAGCCTCTAGTGTTTATTTGATTGCCTGTAATCACGCTATTTTGTCGTCAGCCATGTGAGTCTGCTTTAGCGATTTATTTAAGATCAGTCCGAGCCGTCAACCAGGATTAACTTCTGCTTTCATCCGCTCGCTCAACCATCACTCGATTCGCTCGAATCGTTTCTCTAAAGGGCAATTGTGGCCATTTATATAAACAGTTCGACATAAAGAGTATATAAATTTTATACTATTGCTTTGAATTCCATTTGCTTATAATTTTTGGAGTACGCAATTTATTTATTTTTGATGACGGTGTGGTTACGGAGAATGATGAGATTATCGTTAAACTGCATAATTGCTATATGTAAAAATGTAGATGCCAACGAGTATGCATACGATTATATTGTGACATCCCCAAGTGCTAGCACAAAAATTTGCAACTCTTGAGTATTAATAAATGCATGACAGAGTGAAAAAATTTTAAATAAATGAAACTTTCTAGCATTGTGACAATCTTCCGACTTTTTAATCCGCATCTCATGAATGAATAAATGATATATAACATAATATGACTGATGATTTATTAATTGGTGGCAGATATTTATACCTCTCGTTGACTATATTATGAATAAAATATACAAATTAACGTCTTTCGTCATCGCAACACTATTGTTGTGATGACCCAAAAATCAATTATGGAAATAAAAGTGGAATGGGCGTGAACTAATCACAAAAATTCGATCAGATTGCATTGGGTATGGGAAAACAAGAAGAAAAAAAACAAACCTTTGGATAAAGAAAGAAGTTTGTGTATAAAGTATATCGATATGCCCTCAATAAAATTAGGTTTTGTAACATTTGACCCGCGAACAAAATAGCTGTGACGAAAAAATCTGACAGCAACAAAATCATCGACTGTTGGTCGGTTATTTTGTCTGCAGTTATTTTGTCGCTATTATTTTGTCCACTGGTAACTAGTCGTGCCACATAAAATTATTATGGATATTATTGATATGACAAGCGGAAGTTCTGAAAACTAAAAAAGGCATCGACGAAAAACTGTCTCAATACAGCTGTACACTATGAAATTCACCATATTCTCGAGGCTCTTGGCATCCATCTCTGATCGTTCTACTGTTGATTCGTTGGAAACTTAAATTTGTATAAAACTTCAGTGCCGGAACTTGGAATGAGAACGAAGCGGAACCAAGAGTGGTGAGGTACGAAACGTGTCGGCGGGCGTTCGCTTGTCCGCCCCGACGATAGAAAAGAGTAGAAGATAGACACAGACAGATAGACACATACATTCATATATATATAAACAGAGGTGGGTGGAAAATATGCGAGAAAGAGAGTAAGAAAACGTGAGGAGAAGCGAGATAGATAGGGTTGGCGCGCTGATCCGTATCGCCGAAACGAGGTTTGGCAACAGCATTTAGCCCGAGACGAGTAGAAAAGAGTCTCATTAAAACGCGGGGTAACGAGAAAGGGAGACGTACCACTACCCGGGCGACTGTGCTGGGCAAACTTGCGAAATTCGTTTCAACGTTAAACCTACCTACCCCTCTTTCTATATTTTCCCCACTCTTTACCACCCTATACCAAAAACGCCCTTGGGCCTCGAGGGTGTACGTTTGGCTGAAGCCGGAAGCGCGATTAAAATTGATAGAGCGCTTCGAACCAGAGAGATTTTTGTTACTATGTTTCGTCAATTGTTATCCCCCCCCC